>CAIGQZ010032266.1:10810381-10822625 GCA_903798205.1 Danio tinwini | reverse complement strand
GTGTGTGTGTGTGTGTGTGTGTGTGTGTGTGTGTGTGTGTGTGTGTGGGCTGGCACTCACCGGCTGCTTCACATGCACACGCGTCAAGCAACTGAAGCAGAGCTTAAAGGTGAACAAACAGCGGTTTATCATAAGCATTTTATCAAGAATTTTTTTATATGATTAACATCTAGCAGCTAAATGTGTCTTAACAAATATTCAAAGGCTTTTGTTTTCATAAACAGCGTGGATGTGAATGCGTGTGACACTCATGTGGATGAGTGTTCTGATGAAAGCGATCTTTCCGGCAATTTTTCTTCTGCGTTCACACAGAGCAGCATTCTGGCAAATGACTTTTGTAATGTTACAACTCTTTCCGGAAAATTGCCAGAACGAATTTATCGGTATTTTCAAAAAGGGCCTGTTCACAATACAAAGGTCTGTATTTGTGAAAGGGGCTATTAGCTTTTTGTAACTGTGTTTTTATCAAAAAAATTTTTTACTGAAAACTATTTATAATGAGCTGAATTAACACAATTCTTGAGATTTTTTGGGGATAATGTAATTGTTTTATGTTCAATCAACTTAAATTTTTAAAAACAATTAAGTTAACTTAATCGATTTGTGTTGGGACAACATAAAGAAATAGTGTGAAACCCAGTCAAAACCTTGTTCACACCAAAATTAAAACTCTGTCCTCATTTACTCACCCTACATTTTAAAACCTTGAGTTTCTTTCCTTTGTTGAACACAAAATAAGATATTTTAAAGAAGAAAAAAAAGCTGGTAGCTGATGCCCATTGACTTCCACAGTCATTTGTTTTCCTACTATGAAGCTTGATGGACTCAAGCAACTACAATTCTTAAAAATGTCTTCTTTTGTGTTTAACAGAAGAAAGAAACTGATAAAGGTTTAAAATAAAATGAGGGAGAGTAAACCATGAGGTAATTTTTACGTCTTGAACACAAGCTCATTGTTACATTTTCTGCTTTCATGCCTTCTCAGCATATTGCAACACCCTAGACATAGGCCCTGTTTACACCAATGCGTTTTCGTTTTAAAACGCATAAGTTTTGCTACGGTTACGCCATCCGTCCACACTACGCTGGAGTTTTCGAGCCCCAAAAACAGAGCATTTTGAAAACACTGGAGAGGTCGTTTTCATTCTAAAACGCTGCTGTTCCGTCTCAGTGTGGATGGGGGAAAACGGAGACATCTGAAAACAGAGGTGTGGCTGCAGACATTCGCTACCTGATTGGAGCTTTTGGATCATTGCGTATCCTTCCCTTGTTTGTCAAGCCCCTATCACATGACTATAACGCTACCGGAACACGGCAGGCCAGCCTTCACTGTAAACAACATGGACACAGAAATGGGAGCGTTGTTTGCACTATTGTCTGTTTTAGGCGCCATTGTGCAGTTAAATTCTGCCTTTTTTACTACAGCAGCTGCATATATTCGCAAGAGGCAAGCTATTGTTCGAGCACTCATCACGTACATCATTCAACCAGCGTTTGTTGACTAACAATGGCCAAATGCCGAGCGAGACACATGCTTCCTGTTTATACTTGGACCCGCATGCCCAGAGTGCGAGAATGGTCATGTGATATACGTTTTTGGTGGAGTAGTGTGGACGGAGATAAGTTTGGAAACGCTAGATAAAACGCTAGTGTGGACGCGGATCGTTTTTGATCTAAAACGCCGTTTCAAAACGAAAATGTATTAGTGTAAACGGGGTCATAGAAAGATACCTCATTTGTGGGCATTTCTATGGGGCACTAAATGTAAGCCATCAAAGTTATTAAAAAAGGTCAAAGTCACTTCAGAGCCACTTGATTGTGTGTCTACAAGCATTGCTATATGCATGAAAATCTACGTCTGGTAATATCTCTGCGCCGTAAACAAAGCTGTATCACTAATATAAAAGCATTGATCCACAAGTTTCATTCATCCAGAGTAATTTGCAACCTGCCACAAGCATTAATCACAGACTCCAGGCTATGCTTCATGCAAATCAGTGAAGCATCTCAGTTGAAAGGTTAATACCATTAAGTGTCAGCATCTCTCAATGCTAATAGCACACACTGTCTCTATTGTCTGGTCTGGGGGAAGTCTGGGAAGTGTCCTTCCCCTGGGGCTGCAATCTCTCCATTAGCTAATTTCTGATCAGCTGCACCTTCCATCATTTATTCATACTGCTGTCAGCCTGGTGACGGAGCGTCAAGGCTGTTTATCTGATCCTTTACAAAACACTGCCCCTTCTCCGCTCTCTACTGTCAATTCTAGCTGTAAATTTACATGTTGTTAATTGTTAATGTTGTAAATGTATCACTAGGCCATGATGTAAGAACGCTTCTTGCAAATTATTTCCACAATATGTTTGATAATATTTAAGCAGCGCCTACCCGAATACCCATTTTGCCTTGTGACCTTGATTTTGAGGTAAGGAGAGGTCATATTGGTTTGCATGGGGTTATGGAGGTCTGGGGAGGCTGAGGACACGAGGTAGCATAGAGCTGTCTTGATTTCACTTGGCGGTGGAGGGTGACATGCAGTAGGCATCCTAAGGTACAGTTTCCCCCCTCACACTTGATTGCTCTTGTCATTGCAATGGAATGCAGAGATGGATTGCTGCACATGATTAGAGATGAGACTGAGCAAGTTATTGTTTATTATTCTAATATTTTATCATGTTTTTGTTTTTCATTACAATGTAAAACCCAAAAATTTAAGTTAACTAAAACCGTTTGAGGAAACTGATTGCAACAAACTATTTAAGTTTAAAAACCAATTCTGATGAGTACTGTGAACTTACTTCATTTGAACCCAGTAAATGAAGAGAACTCAAACCAACTGAGTACTGTAAAACCGAAATAAGTTAAAACAACTCAAACCGTTTGAGGAACCAGATTGCTACAAACCATTTGAGTTAAAAGACTAATCTATATGAGTACTGTGAACTTACTCCATTTAAGTTGAAGTAATGAGGTATTTAATTAACATTACCTTCAACACTGAGTTCAAAACTCTTTTCAAATGAGTAGAATTAACTTTTAGTAAATTTTGAGTTAACTTAACTTATTTCATTTGATAAAGTTGACTGTTGGATTTTACAGTGTATGATACAGTATCTATCTATATTATATCGTAATTTATTATCCAATGTTTTCTATGTCTACTGAACATTTAGGGCCATCTCAAACCCATTACTTTTCTGATATTCTGTTTTCTATATTAGTTTTTTTTTTATTTAGTGTTTTATGTCTTAATATAAGTTTGTAAAAATGTAACAAATTTTTTTTAAAACAAATACAAAAATTATTTTGTCAGTTGAGATGCTGCACATCAAAATTATATACATAAAATTGATGAAAAATGTGTAATATTAAAAATATTTTAATTATGTGAAATATAAATCAGAAAAGATTTTGAGCAGCAAATCAGCATATTTTAATGACTTATAATGACACTGGGGTAATAGTGAAAGTTATACATATTATATTTCACAAAATAAAGGGGTGGTCCAATACGATATCACATTTTTATATATTTCATATAACTTGAGTTGATGTGTAATGTAGCTGTGTAAACATAAACAACATCTCTAAATGTAAAACGTTCAAAGTTCAATGCAAAGGGAAACATTGGTTTTTACAGGGTTAGCTTAGCAAAGCCTACAGTGAACGAAGTTTGAGGACTACAAAAAATACATCCATGTTAAGGAGATCATAAAGGCTTCAGGTTATGCACATTAACCATTCGCATACACCCTGCGCAGCAAAGGAGTGTGGCCAGAAGTGTTGTAATGTTATAGCAGAGAAAGCTAAAATGCCGTCCAAATGCTGCTATTTCCATGGAGCTTCTTCTGTTTTTGTATTTAGGCTTCCAAAGGACACGACACAAAGAGAGAAGTGTTTACAGTTTTATTTTAATTATGTTCCAGAGAATTATAATATATATATATATATATATATATATATATATATATATATATAGCTAGCAATTGACAAAGGACAGCTTCCAGAATCTCTCCCAGTTCAGTGCTGAATTCGATTAAAAACTCCTTCAACCGACGAAGCTGTGGATTGTGAGCCACAGCCTGAAAATGTTTTCATTTGTTAAAATTGATCTATTAAATGCACAGTTTCTAGCGTTAACTGTATGTTGTAGCAAGGATGTAAACAAGAATGGGAAATGCTGTTTGACACCACTAACAATTTAGCTACAAATTCATATTTACCCGTCAAACCACTGTAAAGACCCACAATCTTCAGCAGTGCTGCAGTGTCTCTCTAAGTGGCTGCTTTCTCAAATAACAAACTCACAAAAGATATGAGAACGTTTCATATTGTTTACACATGTTTATTCTGAATATATGTGAAAGACACTTGTCAGGTTTTATTTAAGAGAGCAGGCGTGAGCTGTGTGCTCTTCATTTTCTGTCTGATTCAGATACTGTTTACACAGGGCAAAAAGCGCATGTTTGTAGGGGCATGACGTGGTGACGTGGAGCCGATCTTAGAATCACAGCACATTATGTTCCCTGACCAATCTTGAGGGTGGCCTTTCAGAGGAACTAGGAAATATGACAGTGGTTTTCATGTTAGCTGAGTAACTGTATATAATCAAAGTAATATACAGTATATGAAAAAAGTAAAGCATGAGCACACATTGCTTTGCATCTTATAAACACAACCAAGCCTTATAAATGCACTGTGGACCACTCTTTAAAAGCATGAAGCAAGTTTTTTATTGAAGTAATATTTCACAACATCCCTGTTGTGAAACGTTGTGAATTATGTTGCCTTGGGAAAGACAATACCTATTTTTTTAAATAAAATTTTTATAAAATATCCCTTAACTAGTAGTATATGCACAATTTTGTATTTCTTATTTGGGTGACTTTCCTTAGAACACTAGATGTCTGACACTAATTCATAATAATATAATAATATAAATATAATAACTGTTTTAAAATGTATTATTAAAGACTAATTTACAGAAAAATGGCATTGATAGCTGTAGAGTTACATATAATTATATATTAATTAGGGTCAGACTTCTAGTGCTCTAAGGCAGTGGTTCCCAAAGTGGGTGTCTCGTGGCAATGACAGGGGGACAGGTTTGGTGTTATCTAAAAGTCTAATAAATTTGATTAAACTATTAGAATTACCATATTTTATCCATAATCCACAGAAGATAAAAATAGCAGTTAATAGTTACATAAAACAACAACAACATGCAAATGAAAAGCCATCAACCTTTCAATTTTTTTTTTTCATAGGATTGGTGTGTCTACATTAGATTAACAGCACAGCAACAGCGTCAGCTGCAGTAGATTGATTTTATATGCACCAGGTTAAACTTTCTGACACCTTAATGGCAATCAAATACATTAAAAATAAATACAGAATACAACTGAACAGCGAGAATGATCTCTGATTAGTGATCTCCAAATTAAACCAAGAACAGACTTGTGCTGAAAACATTGTGTCCACCAGTCTCATTAGGGGAGGTTATTATTAAATGAAACAAACTAATAAATGACTATAAAAATTATATGATTGTTAGACTGTTGTACTTTTTTGTGTTGTCAATATGCGCCTGTTTATATAAGCCTAGTGTTGTGTGTGTAACATTTGTATATTTATAACCACCTTCAGGAAATGTGGGGGTCGCGAGTCACTGGCATCGTTATTTTGGGGGTCGCGGGCTAAAAAGTTTGGAAACCCCTGCTTTAAGGAAAATCATCAATTTAAATGAGAAATACAGAATTGTGTATATACTGTTTTATTTTTATACATATATTTTGTTTTGTTTGGGTTGTTTTTTTTCTAAAAAAGGTAAACAAAACAAAACAAAAATATCTTGATAAACTCACTATGACCTCAGTAACCGTCTAGTCAGTTGTTGACTGTCCTGACTTAATCCTCAGGTTATGTCAACGCTGTTCAAATGACATATGCAGATCTGAAAGACTGTAAGCCTGCGTGTGGTCAGCAGCTATTTCAACACAAAGGTGCTCAATAAATAAGCATTTTGAGCAAGTAAAAAGTCTAAAAAAAATGGACAACAATGTGACTAGATTGACTTCAAACATACCTTCTTATAGGATTAGTTCACTGCAGAATTAAAATGACCTCATAATTTATTTACCACCCCTCATGTCTTCTTCGGTCAAATGGAAGTTAAGATTTTAAAGGAAATATCTACAAGTTTTTGCTTATGTAGTGAACTTCAACGGACTGTAAAGACTCAGATTAAAGCTTCTAATGACTTTACACTATCCTAGATGAAGAAAAAATGTCTAGGCGAATGAAATAATCTGTTACTTTCATAAAACATTATACAACCTGACCTCATAAGAAGTCATAACTATTTGATATATTCATGAATTAGTTCGAATTCATACCATTTCGTTCATATGAACATGTACAATTTTTAAAACCTCACCCCTTTATTAGTCATTAGTGGATGTGCAATTAGTACTAAAATTCATACGTTGGATTATACCAAGTCTTGTTAAGCTGTCTGGATGTATGTGTGTGGTTGTGTGTGATTTTGCAGTCTTAAGTCAGTCAGTATTGGTTTACTCTTCAACTGTATTGTGAAGAGCTCTTCACATCTGCACAGCTGCACTGAAGGAGAGCCAGAGGTCAGCGGAGGTGTACGTATTGTTATGATAATCTGAATAAGCATCTCTGTTTGCGATCTAAATAGTGTGCTCATTGAAACAGAGTGTGACCAGCTGCCTTGTAAAAGAGTCTTTATGATATTTGCAAAGTTCATACAAGCTCCTCTCAAACAAGAAGAGTTATCTATTGCTGACAGTCTCTGTTCTTTTTCCATCTCATGCATAATCGGTCACCCTAGATCAAATAATTCAGCGTGGTCTGAAAAAATTAATTAGCTTGGGACTAATTGGCAAATAACATCTAATTTTGATTAGCTTTCTTTTGTTGAGTTGATTGGGTCACTCGATACTCTTGGTCTTGGGCTTCCTGCCATAAGGAGAAAGAGACACGCCACCTTGCGCTGTGTAGTCTCATTAATGTTTCAGGCTCATTAATTAGCAAATCTCCTCCAAATTTGGCACTGTTAAACACAGAGAGGTAATAGTAGCCCTTTGTGAGGGTTCAAAGTGACGGAGTGTTTTAAACAGCTTTTTCTATTTTCTGATCTTCGGTGTTACTGGTAAAAGTTTTTAGGATTCTCAACCATTAGCTACTATTAATTACTTCCAATGTAATGGAGTGACACAATTTCTTTCACATTGTGATGGACATCTGAGGAAAACTAAAATATAGGAGTTTTAACAGAACAGATTGTGAGTTTGAAGACTTTTAAATAAGAAGTGCAGCTTAAGTCAGCTAAAGGTTTTTTTCTGTATTCAATGTCTATTAACAAAAGCCTAGTGGTTAGTGAGTCGACACATAGCACTGAGGTGCTTGCGGTGACCCGAGTTCGATTCCTGACTCGAGGTCGTTTGCCGATCCTTCCACTATCTCTGGTCCCCACACTTCCTGTCTGTAAATCTCCACCGTCCTATGTGAAAAGCCCTAAAAATATAAAAATAATAATAATAATAATAATAATAATAATAAAATAGGACACTCACTTATTTAATAACTGATTTATTTCCTATTTATGACCCTGTTCTTTTTTCACAAGGGTATATTTTTGGCAATAACCAATATTGTCTGTGTCAAAATTATAATTTTTGATTAGTAATTTGCATTACTAAGGACTTAACTAAACAACTTTATGTGATTTTCTCAATATAAATTTATTTTTTGAACTCTCAGATTTCATATTTTCAAATAATGTATTTGAAGTAATGTCAAATATTGTCCTATTCTGACAAAGTCATCAATGGAAAGCTTATTTATTTTACTTTAAGGTGAGGTATAAATCTTTCATCTTTGAAAAAAGAGAAAAAAATATATGAAAAAAGGTATAAATCTCAATAAAAATTATTTGAAACTTAAGACTGGTTTTGTGGTCCATGTTCACATTTGCATTAATGTATATGCTTTATTTTTTTAAATTAACTTTTCCAAACCTTTGTTATTTGCTATTTTTTCCTGCCATAGCAATGTGAAGAATAGATTTCAAAATAATTGAAGAAATCCAAACAGTTGAAGATCCAGTTTTATTCAAAGGTCAAAACAATAAAAAAAGTTAAGCATGCATTTATGCATCATTTACAATACAATCATTGATTCATTATGAAAATTGATATTTCCAGTTAGTTTATTAAGCCAACTTTAAATTTATCTGCTGAAAATGTATTAACGTTTAGGCTTTTTACCACTTGTTGACAGCAATAGTGTATATACAACAAAAATAATTGGAAAGAAATGTGAAATGATTCCTGTCATTTGAGCAATATGATTCAATATTGTTCACTAGGCCAGTTGCTTTCTGAAATTTGAGCAGGATTTACCTCACAAAACACTGTAAAAGTGTTTCACTGTTGTCAGTGATATTTGATGTACAGCAGAGCAGAATGTAAGTCTCCAATCGATTGACTGGTGTTTCATCTGAAAAGAGCTGATTCATGTCTCAGAGTCTAATCCCATATAATACGAGGGAGTTAGTTTGTGTGCACGTGTGCTGCAGTTTGACAGACAAAACCCTGCCTCAGAGTTGTCCAGCTGGCCTTTGTTGAGGGATTTCCGCTCTGTTGCCCTCTGGGACTCGAGCATGACCATTCTGCTTTGAGACGGCCGAGGTGATGGAAAGGTGGGGGAAGAATGAGGGAAGCAGAGGAGAGAATTGAAGGAGGAGGAGGAGGTTTCTGACCATCTGTTGGCTATACAATATGCCCCCGGGCACAAAGCAGGTTTACTCTGCTGTCTTTTTCTAGGCTTCATCATGGAGCTCGCTTCTGGAAAATCTGTAAACCTCACCACATAATCTATGACATCATACGGCGGTTTCCTGCCAGTTCCAGTGGAAACATGTCTGGTCTTAAACGCTGTCATTATAGAGTTGATATTATAAGACTTTAGAGTTGGTCTGCTTGTTTGAGTTCTCCCTCAAAATAAATATGAAAGTCGGGATCTTAGGGAGGAGTATGTTTTTGCTATATCAGCTGGACTTAAAAAGCTTCTGTTTTTGAAAGAGTTGAGCACAATGGCTTGTAACTGTAATTTATGAGGGCTTTGTATGGGGTCATAGGGGAAAAGTCACATGTTTTTCTTGACATTGAGTGTCCTTGAGTGAAGAACATCTGCTATTTGCATACCCTTCAGCGAGCCACGTGATTTGAGGTATCATTTTTAACCATGTGGGACATGCTACATGGTGAAAGTCAATGTTATGTGGGTTTTTCCAAAGCATCTAACTCTAATTATTTGTGCATTCAGTAGGGAAACATCAAGATTATCCTTGAATATTCCAGGAAAGCTAATCCTCATTCTTCCACGCCATCATTTTGGTGATCTCAACGACATCACGAGGGAGTTAATGTATTATTTCTGCATATTATCATTTATATGTAGCAATCACTGAAGCTCCCCACCTCACCATATCCATTCATTGGTGGATTCATTCAAGATTATTTTCTATCATATTATGAGGGATTTACTTATTTACAGCTGTCATATTTTGGTCTGGCTTTTTATCATTTGTTTGCATCCACTACTGTCATCTTAAAAACATTGAACCGTTTAAATGTGCTCAACAGGGTCTTATGTTTACTTCTTATAATCCACAAGATTAAACATAAGTAATTCAATGGCACCATGTGCCATAAAGCTTGAATACTGTAAATGAGAATTATGTAACAATGGCATCTGATCTTCTTATACCCTCAGACCCTGCTTTAGGCACAAATCAGTTCAGTCTGGTCACGTGAAAAAGCTTTACCAAGCCCTGTTCTTAAGTAGTTTTTCTCTCGTGCCAGTCACAGACCTGGCTGATCTCTCTCATCTGATCCACGATTTCAGCTCAATAAAACCTTTGAGCTACTTCATTTGCATTCCTGTAAATAAAAAGTATTGTGTTGTGTTTGGGGAATGAAGGCCTGTGGCAGGCATGAATGCATATTTAGTCTCAAGCACGTGTGATGATTGAACATGTAAGAAAAGTCGAATGTTAGCTTTCTTCCGCTACTCATCAAACAATGGGAAACACATTAGCATACAGTTTAACCTCACCACTGCTTCTTTTCTAACAGCCCTTTTAACTCAGTCCCATAGGCTCCAAGCATTAGAGCTACATTTAGCAAAGCTTTTTAAAGAAACCTGAAAAAGATCCTGCTGGTACAGGACATGAGGGTGTGTACAGCATACTGAAGAAGAGGTTTTATCCTCAAACATGGCATATTTAGAGTGCTCAATTAGATAAAGTTAGATTACAATGATCTAAAATCTTTCACCTTTCTGACTTTCAAACATCTGTTTGTTCAATTATTTTGTCACCTGATAAGTTTTGATGAAAGATCTGTTATCTTTTATTTAGTCTTACGTTGATCCGAATCAAAATAAGCACAAATGTTTAAGCTTCTCTTTTTCACACAATGGAGACTTTCATATTTGTGTAGTTCTCAAAAGCAGTTGCTATTATTGTTGCATTAAAGGCATAGTATGTATTTTTCACTGCTAGAGGACGAGTGTTCACAACAAAGGCGTAGTTAGATGACGCTATTATTGAGTTAATGAGTTGTCGTCTACATTACATCCTATGGGACTCAGAAATCATTACATCCTTTGGGACTGCAGAAATCATATACATGGATGAGCTAAAGTTTTTAAAACCTATTATCGTGGTAGTATGAATCAGAGTAATGTATACCATTGAAACAAGGCCACTGAAGCTTTTCAGAGTGTGAAGCAGCATGTTGAGTGTGAAGCAGTGTCGAAAGCAGCAGAGTCGAGTGTGAAGCAGCATGAAAGCAGCAGAGCTTTTATTATGCCACAGTCTACTGCTTTCAGTTCTTCTGGTCATGATTATGTGGGAAAGAACAGTGCTGTTTTATCATACTGATAACATTTAAGGTTGTTTTTCTTTTTAAGATATAATACTAAAACGTCTTTAGTGTCAAGTTTTGGCGTCTTTGGAAAATCATGGTATTGCGACAAATGACAAAGGAGGGACAAATTTGCCATAACACTCTCATCTGTTTTATTACAAAAACTCAAGCAACATCTTAAATTCTTGGGTTGAAACATGGTTGAGCAATTGCTAGAGACATAAGATGTGTGTTTGTATTTCTTTGGTACAATAATAAAGAGTAAGGAATGATCTTTACATAGCCAAAATAACTTATTGTATGAATGTCCTGATAAAATGAACATAATTAGAAAGAAGAGACTCTGGAAGATTTGTCATCGTAGAAGTGTAATGAACTGAATGGTGACCGTGTGCTCACAGGATCCCAAAAAATGACAAAAAGCTCCTCAAAAAAAGTAGTTCATATGCTACAGTGTGTGCAATAAATTTAAGATCATATGTAATTTTACAAAAGCTTTTTGAGGAACAAACTGAAATATAACCACCATTTTAACCACATTTATGATGATTTCAGTGCAAATCTTTAGAGCAGCCTTTAGTCACCATTCACTTTTATTACTAAGTAGCATGAACATTCTCTTGCATAAACTGTTATGTGAAAAACATACAGGTGTAAAACTGAGAATGTTCCTTATTTTTTTAGGAGGCGGTCATTTTGACCGTTTTTCATTTTTGTAATTTAATAACTTTGTTGAAATGAAACACATATCTCTATATTCATTTCTGGAGACCGTCAAATACATCTCAGGAGCTAGGTTTTTTTTGCAGTTTTTGTTTTCGCGGATCCACAAAGGCCACTGTGTACACTTTTTGAGATCTCGAGTGCCATTCGTGCCTGCTGTTTTTCCGCTGTCGACTGACTGTTTGACTGACTGAATGACTGACTGACCGATCGACTGACCCACCCTCCCCCTTCCCTAAACCCAACCAATAGTATTCTAAAAAGCACAGATTGACCTGTCTACCTACTTCCCTAAACCCAATCGACAAATTTAAAAAGCGATTCAGAAAAAAAAGCCCTCATCAGATTTTTACCACGTTTTACCACATTCTCACCCTGTTATTTACTTGATTTTATTTTTTGGCTTCTGTTTTGTCTAACCCACTTTCTGGAACCGGACTCGAATCTCATCGTCGTGGTCATCTCCTCTCTGCGTCTCAAGTCCACCGACATACATTGTGAGCTAACTGGACAAAATGGTAACAGACGGAAAGCTGTTCATACGGAGGTAAGCCCGAAAAGGA
>CAIGQZ010032266.1:10782627-10793819 GCA_903798205.1 Danio tinwini | reverse complement strand
AGAAAGAAAGAAAGAAAGAAAGAAAGAAAGAAAGAAAGAAAGAAAGAAGAATGAGTTTCTTTTTTATCGTCTTTTGTACTTTCTGCCTTTTGACTTGTCCACTGGGTTGATATATTGTTTTAAACTGAGCTAAAAACATCATTATAAAAACATCATTAGATAGCCATTAGCCTATTAGCCATTAGCTGATATCTAAGAACATACAATTGTCAGTGGATTCATAGGACTTTAACTGTGACACATTTGCAGCTATGTCAATAAGACATATTGATATCTTTTACAAGTGTGTTTTATATATATTTTTACATTTTATTGCTTTCATTGCCACTTTGAAGCAATTAAGGAGTTTTTTTTTTCAGATTGAATCAAATTATAGTTACAGTACACACCAGATTTTAGCAGTAAAGTGCAGTTCAAGGTGCAGTAGGTGATCTGCCAAAATGCTAACTGGTTAGCATAATATGTTTGAAACACAGTCCGACCCCTGCCATCCACAGCCACACCTCCTAAAATCGCGAATGCACGCACCTTAAAAATGACAGCAGACAACCCACTAGATCATGTCATTCGCCAGTTAGAAAACTTTGTAGTTCTTTATAATACTACAATTCACAACGAACAAAAAACTGTATTATATCTAACACTTTTTCAGTTGTGTAGTTAGCAAGCAAAACTTGTCATAATGTGCAACATTTCCTGGATGCAAGGATTGCTGTCTCACTCTGTCACACTTTGTCCTAAAGCGACTACTGTATGCTTAGTGGTTGGCTGGCAGCGTGCAGGAATTACACTTATTACTAAGCCATACTTACATGTTATTTCAGACCAAATATTTATATAAGTAGCATGATAAGCAATATAGGGAGTGCGTCACAGGCTGGCATTGTTTAAAAATGAACCAATGTGCTGTAAATATAAAACCAACTTTAGCTCAGTAAAGCAGGGTAGGTGGAATAGCACTATTTACTTCTGTTTTATTGTTAAACTAAATAAAAATCTACATTATAGATGCTGTAAAGAGTCCCTTACGATATTGAAAATAGTCACATCAATCTTTCGCCGGAAGATTTCAGTGGCTGAACAACACTTCTGTGCATATAACCAGGACTTGACATTACCTTTTTTGATCACCAGCCACTGTGGCTAGTAGTTTTCCACTGTTACTAGCCACTTGCCATTTTCACTAGCCACAATTTTGTTGTTGGGAAAATATATTTTATATGCATAAATATGACTTTGGCATGCTAAAATTACTTTATTTAGATTATGTGTTTTTTCCACTTGCCTCCTCATTCATTTAACTGTTTTTTGCTTATGAGCTTACTCAATGACCATGAGCAAATGGGTTATCCTTTCATAAAAAAGTGTCGCATTGCAATTAGTTTTCTTTCACAGGACTTTTCAGGGCTCAACACAATAAGGATTTACCTTTTTTTCTCTGGCCACACCAAACTAATTATTTCCTTGCCACAAATTTTAAATAATGTGTCAAACAAGCAAAATACTGCTGTATGCATACACTTTTTATTCAACAAAACAGTTGGCATTTAAATATATATATTCTCACGCATCAAAAACTATGCCCAGTGGTCTGTTCTGGCTCCCAGATTACCAGTTAACTATGCATACAACAACATATTAAAGCAATGTTATTGTAAAGGATGATTATTAAACTATATTAACAAAAATAACAGCTAGCAAAAGAAAACGGGTAAAAAAACATTCTGTGCGCGATAATGAAAGGATGATGCCATGCACACGGTTAATGTTAGGCCAATTAATAATCTGTTTAAAAATTGGTTAAAGTGAAAGCAACAACAACTGCTGCTGCTTACAAAGAATCTTGAGCCCTTGAAGGACTGTGAGTACATGAGCATCGCACTGGTTTCGTTTCCAGGCATGGTTGCTTCGAGTGAGGAAACGGCACAGGAGCTTTTAAACACTCGTGCGCATCAAATCATCTGTGCGTGCAACACTAAAGCCCTCGTCATTGATTGAGGAAAGCCTGTCTCACTGTGTGCGTGATCCTCTCATTTGTTATTCACCTGCTTTCTTTTGCTTGCGCGAAAAGCTGTTTTTGTCAGTCGTACTGCTTCTCAATACTAAGATCACATTTGTACGCATATAGACAAACGGTCATAAACTAACAGTCTAATCTGTAGTGACGACGAGCCAGCACTGGCAATTTAAAAATGAGTTTCAGCCAGCCAAAGTGACTAGTGGGAGTGGCTGTCTAACCTGCCACAACCGAAATCTACCCGCATTTGGTGGGTTAGCGAGTGTTAATGTAAAGCCCTGCATATAACCCATTCATAACAACACAATGGGGAATCTGCGTGAACAGAGATGCACAGTTGTACAAATCTACATTTGCTGACAGACTGTTTGGGCTACTTATCAGAATTATGGGAATAGTCGGCCCAACAATATTCAATTGGATGAAGATTTTTTATTCTTATGCCTTACCCAGAATATAAAAATACATATAAACACATTTAGATAATCTACTTTAATCATTACTAGTGGAATATGAAAAGACTTTCAACCAGCACGACAAAAAATGTTTCTGAAGACAATCACCTACTGCACCTTTAATATGTCTTTGGAGTTAAAAAATAATACTGTTTAATGATCCTACTGTTGTTCATTCTACCTTGCAGACTAACATTGGCTCGATCCTCGCGGCCATGAATCCTTATAAGCAGATAGCAAGCCTGTATGATGGCGACGCGGTGGACATGTACAGTAGACATCATCTGGGTGAACTTCCTCCACACATTTTTGCCGTGGCCAACGAGTGTTACCGCTGCCTGTGGAAGAGACATGACAGTCAGTGTGTGCTCATCAGGTGACCTACAATGCAATACAAACTTTTTCGTCAGACTTAGTTCTGAAAATGTTCTTGCATAACAGCATGTAAAATACTCCTTACAATGGGACTCATATACTAATATAAACTAATATACGTACATAAAAATAAAAAAAGTTTAATTTTACACCTTATTTATCTCCAATACAGCCTGATGTACAAATGAATGTTTTTATTTCACTTTATTAAAACTTTGGACTGGGCGACGCAGTGGTGCAGTAGGTAGTGTTGTCGCCTCACAGCAACAAGGTCGCTGATTCGAGCCTCGGCTGGGTCGTTTCTGTGTGGAGTTTGCATGTTCTCCCTGCGTTTGCGTGGGTTTCCTCGGCTGCTCCGGTTTCCCTCACAGTCCAAAAACATGCAGTACAGGTGAATTGGGTAGGCTAAATTGTCCGTAGTGTAGGACTGTGAATGAGTGTGTATGGATGTTTCCCAGAGATGGGTTGCAGCTGGAAGGGCATCCGCTGCGTAAAACATGTGCTGGATAAGTTGGCGGTTCATTCCACTGTGGCGACCCCGGATTAATAAAGGGAATAAGCCGAAAAGAAAATGAATGAATGAATGAAAACTTTGGACTTTAAATCGACGGTTACACTTGGTGTAAATTCATGATTCAAAACCTGACTAGGGTTTGAAATGATGTCCCTAGCCAGCCTTGTGAGTTTCTTGTAACACGAAAGGTCATATAATTTATTGAGAGGCTTTTCTAACAGACAGACTCATATACCATACAGAATTACAATACTGTAGGACACTCATAAGTACAGACATGAAAAGGCGCTGCAAAAGATTTAAAGATCCCCTATTTTGCATTATAAAAGGTCATATTTTGGTTTTGGGGGTCTCCAACATCAGGCTAATATGCATGCAAGGTTAAAAACACTTTCATTGTCTTATAATATGCATTTATTTTGACCTAATTATCCTAGCAACTCCCGTATAAATTGTTCAGCTATTCATTTGTTCCCAAAACCCTCCGTGAGGCTAATCTGCTATGATTGGTCCAATGACCCAGTCATGTAATTGGTCGACTACGTTCAGTGCGAGACAGATAGAAACGCCCAGTACGGTTAAGAAGTAAAGCAATGCAGTTAAACATTAGCATATTTCTCTATTCTTAACCACAACCCCAAGTAATAACAACAACACACATTTAGTACTAATCCACACAGTTGCAAAAGTTGAACTATTTTGACCAAGTATAGCATGTACAGGAACAGCTGATGGTGGCAATATCAAACACAAATGGCAGAGGATTGCAAGCTCAGAAACGAATTTTAATCTTTAAAGGAAGAAGCATGCATCGCATTTTCAATGTGGTTTTGGCCGCGATACCTGAGAGATACATTACAAGCACTGATCTATAACAGATATATGATTACAAGCCGCACGGAGCAATTACAAGTTACAACACACAATTAAATTCATATTTTTGCAAACTACAGAAAATGAGGCAACCATTTTAATCACACATTACTTTGTGTAGGAAGGAGAAACACTTACAGGAACTGAAGGAAGGACAAACTGGACCCTACAAACTGTGAAATAGTTTCTGACAAAGTCTCATACGTTAGTAATCTTTGCTGATCCTTCCTTTAATAACAAACGGCCGGCAAATCCCGTGCTGCAGGGTAGGATATTGTATCATCATCAGAAAACAGTTGGCTATACTGTGGTGTTGTTGTGAAAATGAACTTTAACCCTTTATTGCCCACAGCTGCATGTCTGGCCATTTCTCAGTGATAGTAATCTTTGTGTCATGATCAATCCCATGATCTCTCGCACTCCGCTAATGTCTTAAGGGAAAGGTGCCTTCATGTTTTACCGGATCCTGCAGTTCATATTTCGTATTGTTTTGTGTTGACTTCGATACAAACAGGTAAAAGATCCGGACGAACGTTGAATCATTTAAATGACTGAGCTGAATCTTTTATTAAAAAAAATCAATATTTTAAAACAAGGTGCGTTTTCAGATTTATCCCTCAGTTGGATGTTTTTATTCACTTAGAGCTGTTACACACTGCATGGAAGTTTATTGTCAAAAACCCATAATTGGGGCTCTTTGAGACGACACAGGGCAGCATGGTGGCGCAGTGGGTAGCACAATCGCCTCACAGCAAGAATTTCGCTGGTTCGAGCCCTGGCTGGATCAGTTTGCATGTTCTCCCTGTGTTTGCGTAGGTTTCCTCCTGTTGCTCTGGTTTCCCCCACAGTCCAAAGACATGCGCTATAGGTGAATTGGGCAAGCTAAATTGTCCATAGCGTATGTGTGTGAATGAGTGTGTATGGATGTTTCCCAGTGATGAGTTGCAGCTGGAAGGGCATCCGCTGCATAAAACATATGCTGGATAAGTTGGCGGTTCATTCCGCTGTGACTACCCCAGATTAATAAAGGAACTAAGCCGAAAAGAAAAGAAATGAATGAATAAGACTAAACAAAAAATTAATTCCACTATCGACCTCCTGCTGCTTTTACACTGCATCATATCACACCAAATACTACCAGATTTTAGAGTAAAATTTACAGACGGTTAATCAAATCCTGCAAATACAAAGACTGTTGGCCATTTCTGCTGTTCAGATTGAAGCACACAAAAGGACTGATGTATACATGAGTGTTTTGGTAATCTGCCGTTCCAGGACTGTAATCCAATCAGAGTATGACAGCTCAATCTAGAAATGGATTACGTTTGATTCATATTGCAAGGTTTATTACATAACTCGTTTTGATATGGAGGTCAGAGGTCAGGTGTATTTGCTTTAGTGGTTAGATGGAGTCAGAAGACCTTGGAAGTGAGCATTTGCAGTAATTGTGGGGTTGTTCAAATGGTATTTGTCCATCTTATTAAAAAAAATCTAAATTGTGTGGAATTTACATTAAACAGCTAATATGAGTTAAAAATTAGAAATTGTAATTATTATTAAAACATATTTTTTATAGTCACTGTTATGTCACTATTATGCTCGGAGGAACAAACCTGGGCATTAATTTGCAATGTTGTGTTGTATAATTAAGTACACCCCATTTTTTAAATAAATATTTGTATCCATTTCTCAGTGAATATAGGCAATGTATTTTGGTGCATTTAAACAAAACAAATTTATTAAATAGATATATTTATTAAAATAATATTTTAGTCACCAAACATAAAGAAATTGAAAGATAATACAATTAAATTCAAGCAAAATATTTAAAAAAAATTACTACAAAACTACAAAATTCCAACTAAATTTTTCAAATGTTTTTGCTTCTCTTGACTTATCCTCTTTTTTAAATTTGTATTTAATATTTTTCAATAACATTTAAATTTGGGTGTACTAGTTTTTGGACCATTATCTTAAGTTACTTTCGTAAGCTCCAGATTTGGCTTAAGAACTGACTAATCTAATGTATATACACAAATGTAATATTGTATAGCTTCCTATAAAAAATATGAATTTAAAAGATAGATTTGTGAGGGCTGTACTTATATATGCTGAGCACTGTATATATAGTTTGGTATTTTGGCCATAAATTATTGTGATCTATAGTATGTGAAAGATTTAAAGGTGCAGTATGTAAGTTTGACACCCAGTGGTTGAACTAGGTATTGCACTCCTGGATCATAATAAACGCACTCTGGGATGCCAGATTGAGTACAGGAGCGAGTGATTTAAACTGTGTTCTAAATAAAAGCAACGACACACGACAAGAGAATATTTTCCATATTAAAAGCAGTTTTGGCTCTAACAAACACTTCGAATTGATATATTAGAAAAGGCTTCTATTTCTCACAGCTGAACAACAGAAACCTATGACAGTGATCACCTCAGGTAAACCTCATGTGCTTTATTCAGTGTTAAATGCTAACAATGTGAGTTTGAATGAATTTAACATGACATGTATTGCCATATACTGAAAGCAGATAGTTCACCTCAGATTTTGAAAATACAATAAACCGTTTGAAATTGAACTTTAGAACTAAACACATATGAGTGATTCAGCATCTACATTTAATGATATTAAAGAGGGTTAACATGTATTAAATAGATTCTAAACCTTACCGTTTTGTGAGTGAGTGCATATTCTGTGCTTCTAAAAGTCTGTATTTAAATTTCTGTCGTGTTTCGTCTGGTGCAAACAGCCAAATTGCTCATCACTGCATATCTTGTCACAGTGTTGTTAGGACACGCGGTTACAATGTAACCTGCTCACATTCGTAATATTTATGTCATTTGCTAATTGATAACCTCATGTGGAACTGAATCTGTCTCATTTTGACATCTGATATGGTTTACTGACACTGTCGCATTTCGCTCATACTTTCAGAGCCTTTCTAAGTGAAGTTTATGTATAAACAAATTTCGAGAGGATCACTTGCTTATGATTGTTCTCAGCTGTTCCTGCATTAGCCTATGATAGATTATCCAATCAGACGACTCCTAACTCACTATAAATAGCCAGAGTTTTCTTATCTCAATATCTTCGTCTTGAAGACCCCCACTCACCTCTACTTTCCCTGCTTTTTAGATGGGCGACACGGTGGCCCAGTGATTAGCACTGTTGCCTCACAGCAAGAATGCAGCTGGTTTAAGTCCCTACTAAATCAGACGACATTTCTGTGTGGAGTTTTGCTTGTTCTCCCCGTGCTTGCATGGGTTTTCCCCGGGTTCCTCCCACAGTCCAAATAACACGCACCCTAAGTAAATTGAACACACAAAAAAATGTATACCATAGTCAAGCTCCAAGCAAGCACTCCTCTCCTCAGTCATCCATTTCCACCATTCAGCTAGAATAAGCCGGGGGAGTTTATCGAGATCTACCTGAGCTCAAACTCCCCTCTCACCCTGTAAATGGGAGGGAGCCCAGGGCTCGAGGATCTTACAAGCTCAGGGCTCTCTCCCGGGACAGCATGCCAAACAAGCTTTATTATCAATCATCAGCTAAGTGTGAACTCTTGAAATGAATGAATGAAACGCTGTTTTCCAAACAAGGCAACCTGGGGTGCTGAAATATAATTGGCTAAACTGGCATTGTGCAGGTTAAATTTACTAAACAAAGACAGCATTCTGGCATGAAAAAAAACATTTTCAAAGCAGAATATTTGACTTCAGCATTGGTTTTCAGTTAAACAAGTATGTTCACTTGGGATGTTTCTTAAATATCTGCACATATATTATGGTATTTTTATGCTTTAGAAGAGTCAAAAACTTACATACAGCACCTTTAAGAGTGAGCAGGTCACTACAGACTGCACAGGGTCCAAGTGAACAACAATATCACTTTAAAGAAACTGGGAAATTTACCAACTGATGTTAAAAGTGTTTTTCAAAAAATGCATTTTGCATTTTCTCTCATTCTCTTTCATGTTTAATTCAATGTATTTTCTGTAAAGAATTGCAAAATTTGCAAGGAATTTAAATTACTTGGAGTCAATCTGCTCCATTTGTTTTAGTTTATTCCATAAAATTTGGCTAAAAAAACATGATGAAAAGGAGTTGAGAGATGTCATAGCATTCAGGAGCAAATATAACAAAATTTGAAGTTTCGTCTGTGATGCAGTTTGTACTGTTTAATCTGTTAAACTGTTAAATGTTTAATCTATTCTGGAAGGAAAGAAAGAAAGAAAAAAAAGAAAGAATTCTGAGGAAAATATGTAAAATCAAAGTTGCATGAAAAAAGGCAGAATCGTGAGAACTGCCAGATATAAACTCACAATTCAAGTAAATCTTTACCAAGGGTAAGTGTAAACTCTGGCCACCCCTGTGGCCACCCCAATATGATTTTGCTGCTGATATTATTACTTTAAATGTACTTGCTTAAATTCACATTATTTCAATTAATAAGTAAGTAAATGAATAAACAGCAGCCACTAAATTATTGTGGATGGATTGTTGCCCCTGACGTAGCTGATTCACTGTCCCTCCCCCTCCTCGATTGTCGTTAACAGCAAGCACACACCTTCAATAGACAGCAATGGCAATTTAAAATTAACCTTAAGGTACATCAGTAGAAGAAGCTGTAATAATAATACTGTGGCTCAAAAAGGAATATGGATAAATTATATTAATAGGGTCTGTATAGTGAGTGTGTGTATATAGTAATGCCTTTCGTTCAGTTTGTTCATTTGTCTGTTTTATTAATTAATTAATTAATCTTCATTAATTTTAGACATGGCATTTACGGTATGCTGTACAATAAAAGTATGTGAAAAATAACAGAAAAAATTGATATATATTTATATGAAGGGTGTTTTTAAATCAAATATTGATTTTCATTTGGTTTGCACATGTACTTGCTGAATTATTTCAAGGAATAAACTGCAATATTTCAACAGTAATTAATTAAATAAATTAAAACCCACATTATTTCATTTACCAAAAACAAAAGTATAACATTACACTGAATTCATTATTTTTTGTGTGCCGTCCTCAGGATTTGATGTGGCCTCCTCTGGCCACCCCTAAGAAACATTTCTGGGAGCGCCACTGTTTTTTTTTTGTTTGTTTTTTTTTGCTTTAATATCTCAATGAATCCATAAAACTAAAGACTACATTGTGCTTGTTTTTTTTCTTCTTTTTTTTCTTACATGTGCTTCATATTTGTGTCTGTGTGTGTGTTTTCAGTGGAGAGAGTGGTGCTGGGAAGACGGAGAGCACTAAACTGCTGCTGAAGTTCCTGTCGGTCATGAGTCAGAACTCCACAGGCTCTCCGCTGTCAGAGAGGACCACTCGAGTGGAGCAGGCCATTGTACAGAGCAGGTCAGACACAACACACAACATCCAGACTGATAGAATCTGTATCTAAACTCTTTCTGTTTTCACACCTGCACTTTCTGTTCCATTCCAGCCCAATAATGGAGGCGTTTGGAAATGCAAAAACAGTTTACAACAACAACTCCAGTCGCTTCGGAAAGTTCATCCAACTTCACTTCTCCCAGAGTGGAAATATCCAGGGAGGCTGTATTATTGATTATTTACTTGAAAAGGTATATATTTATTTATTTTTATCCATGTTTTTCCTATGCCTTGTGTTTAACGTGAATTATGGGATTAACTTTAAAGTGTAAACTAACAGTGAAGTCTTTCTAAGACGTGCAATGAGGTGTCATTGTTCTCCTCATAGTTCATTGAATATTTAAAGAGGAACAAATAATCTTTAGGAATTAAAGAGTCTTGGCCAAGGACATATGCTTGTGAGATAAATGTCATGTTAAAATACCAAGCGTAATGTTATTTTCATCTCACTCAATTTTCACCAAGTATGAATTGCTCATCATAGCCCAAGCCTATTAATTAATGTTTCAGCATTTATTAATGGAAGTTGGCAACCCATCATTTGAAACGCAGTAGTCACTAGTGGGAAAAAGGTGGTTAGCCCTCTGTAAATGTAGTTGTATTCAATTCTTTAACATTTGTCTGCAGAATCGAGTTGTGCGACAAAATCCAGGAGAAAGAAACTATCATATTTTCTATGCGTTGTTGTCAGGTGCCAAGTATGAACATAGAGGTGAGCTTTTAGCATTATTTTTTGTTAAATTTGATTTACTTTACATATATTTTAAAGAAGCTAAATCATTTTGTTGACTGTAGAGCAGTACAGTATATTGAACCCTGTGTTTTCACCTTCAGAAATGTATATGCTAGCTGACTCTCCTGAGGCCTATCATTACCTCAACCAGTCCGGCTGTGTGAAAGACAGAAGTCTGGATGACAAACACCTCTATGATAGTGTAATGGTGAGTCAAGATATTGCTTTATTATCTTTGTGTGAAAGCATTGTTCATCCCTCTCAGACTGATACTTTTTTCATGAACACACAGACGCTGTTTACGCTATTATGCTTTAATAAATGTACCACTAGAGGGCACCACATCCTGTCTTTTCTATAACCTAAGGCAGACCAACCGAGGAGTTATTATTAGTGTTATTTTTAACTTATACAACTTTTAAAGCATAGTTTATTTATTAGTTTATTTACATATACTTTGGTTAGATATTATTGACAATAATAATGTATTTACATTAAAACATAATGTGTCCAGATCCCATTTTTTCCCACTCGTTTTCTTTCGTTTTGACACTAGATGTCAGCATTTTTTCAAGAATTATTGTTTTCAAACTATTTCAATCACCAAGTGTGCATAAACAGTATTACTACAGTTTAATGAAACAATTCAACACTGGAAAAAATACATTTTATAACGTTTTCCAGTATTGAATTGTTTCATTAAACTGTAGTAATATTTTACAATATTTTGTTTCACTGTACTTTTGATCATCTATCTATCTATCTATCTGTCTGTCTGTCTGTCTGTCTGTCTGTCTGTCTGTCTGTCTGTCT
>CAIGQZ010032266.1:10757010-10781015 GCA_903798205.1 Danio tinwini | reverse complement strand
TATATATATATATATATATATATATATATATATATATATCTTATTGACTCCAAACATTATTTTCAGAAATATGCTGAAAACCAACAGAAAGAACCTGAGGCTCAGTTGTTGTTGTTTTTTTTTTTTTACTATAATTGATTATTGACTAAAAGAGTAGCTCACTGGTTAGCACCGTCACCTCACAGCAAGCAGGTCCCTGGTTCGAGTCGCAGCTGGACCAGTTAGCATTTCTGTGTGGAATTTGCTTGTTCTCCCCGTGTTGGTGTGGGTTTCCTCTGGGTTCTCTGCTTCCCCCTACAAGTCCAAAGACATGCGCTATAGGTGAATTGGGTAAACTAAATTGGTCATAGTGTATGAGTGGGAATGAGTGTGTATACAGTAGGTGTTTCCCAGTACTAGGTTGCAGCTGGAAGGGCATCCACTGTGTAAAACATATGCTGGATAAGTTGGTTCATTCCGCTGTGGCAACCCCTTATAAATAAAGGGACTAAGCCAAAGGAAAATGAATGAATAAATAAATATTGACTAAAAGAATACAATTATAATAATATAAAATAATCAGGCCTTACATTTACAGTCTAAAATCTAGTTCTTTAGCACTAGAAAATGAAATTATGTATATTTATTACTAAAATTGCTGATACTAAATAAATAATAATAATATTAAACTGGCAACCAAGAACAAATCTTAAATAGTGTGTTGAATATCCATAACTTGCATATCACATGGTCTGTTTACTGATATATTGTATGTGTATCAACACTTCTAAACCTTGCACACATCGACTAATGCATTGTGTGTTGATTTGCATTACAGTGGTCAGTGTGGTCAGTGATCTGCTGGGACTGGACTCTTTTCAGCTGTCTGAGGTTTTGACGCAGCGCTCCATGATCCTGAGAGGAGAGGAGATCTGCTCGCCCCTCACTGTGGAGCAGGTACAGATCTGTGTCCGCTGGCTTGTCTTGGCATGTCCTGTACTGAACTGGCACATCTAAAAATAAGATCCTTGTTTATTCAAATACGGGCATAGGTTTAGGCAGCGGTTTACAAAACTATTTCTTGGTACAGATTTTGCTGTTTGTTTTACCTGTCATGTTGTGGCATGTCCGTGCCCTCAATGTGTCCAGAGACACGTTCAGTTCCCTGCATCCCCAGACTCCCCTCTGATTGACTGACAAACTGTCATTAAAAACATGCTCACACCCATGAGGCTGTGCAGAAAACCATCTTTGCGTGACTTAGTACCATTTCCTGTTTTTTTGTCCCCTCGGATTCCTGCTATAATAACTTGGCGATAAAGATCTCATGAGAAAAAATACAATGGAGACAGAGTGTGGAGACGGCGGTTTGCAGCCGCCTAATGGGGGCAGTCTGTCACATAAATATACACATTAAACACAAGAGACAGTCAGTGAAGCACAAGCTTTCCTAAAGGGGTTGTTCATCCTCAGAAATGTCCAAGAAATGTTCATTTACTCACCCTTAGGCCATCCGAGATGACGTTTTAGATGGAAATGTGGTTCTTGGTGATTCTCAGATACTTAATAAATAACCCACTATAAAATAAAAGAATTAACGCATGCTGTGGTTTTAATTTTCACAAGCTTTGGAGACGTAACATAAATTCCACTTTTAAATAATAGCTTACCTATAGCTTTCGCCATGAGGCTGTGTTCAAAATGATATCAATGTTTTTAAAGTGCATAGCGAAGGGAGCACAATTGTAAACATGAAGATCGCTAAAACTGAACTGTAAAAATACTTTGAAAGCAAATTACACCTAAGAGAGATGACCTTAATGCTTTTTTATTTTTACTAATTAATTTTAATAATTAACTTTGAATGTAAGAATGTTCTAAATGAATAGGGCATATGGGGGATAAGTGGGAATGAAACACAGCCAGGAACTATGTTTCTAACTACAGCTCCAGTAGTTTCAAGTGCTTAAGTTTGCAACGCAGTTTGCGAATGTTCGTTGGAACGATGCGACCTTAGTTGGCTAACGATGGTTTTGGAAAACGCACCCCTGATTGTGATATTGATCAGAAGACACATCAAACAGACACAGGTGTTCCTGCCAAATTTACACTAGTTTTTCCTCCATTTCTTGGATCCAAGTAAACTGAAAATGTCGCTGGCCTGCAGGTACCCGTAGTAGTGAATGCTGCTCTCTCATTGGCTGTAGGTGATCGCGGATGTTATTCTCAATCAGAACACATTTCACACGGCATGATTTAAATTGCCGACAGCTCCAGACATTTAGCATGCCAAATGTCTCATGGGCGTCTGAGACTCATCGGCGATTCTCTCATATCGCATCTTTGATAGTTCACTCTGTGTGATTGTCACTCACGGGAATGAGCACCGATTTGCCTGTGATTACAGGCATTTGTCGGCGATTTCTCAAAACCTGTCGGCGAGTTGAAATCGGCTAAAATTATGCAGTCTGAACTTGGCATTACTCTCGACTGTACACTGAGAGAAAATGAAAGTAAAACTAATCTGAATGCAGTACTTTAAATGTCGACTAGGTGGCAGGTCAAAACCACAAGTGGCTAGATGCGACTGCAAAACAGTGATAGTGATTAATAAATATATGTTTTGGCAGGCCGAATCTCATTAAAATTTTGACGTCAGTTGCGGGCCGGAGAAAGGAGGAGGGCAGCCGCAAATGGCCTACAGGCTGGCAGTCTGAGACCCCTGATTTAAATGAATAATCATGTTTAATGTTATACTGAACAAAAAGTAATTCTTGTTTGACTGAGGGTGAATAAATTAACAGCACATTACATTTTTTTTATGAATTATCCTTTTGAGAATTAATCTTTCTGCAACAAAAGTTCAAGATCTACTAACTACAAATCAAAGTTTTTTGTCACTTGAGACTAGCGATGAGGAGAAAAAGAGTTGAAAGTGTGTGCATGCAAATAGTAAAGAGACCTCAACCCACACAGTCTCATAAATCTCGTCTTGCACGAAGAACAGGCCCTGGCCTTTGTGACCGACTGGATAGAAACACACAAGCAATCTTTATGAACAAAGACAATAGCCACTAACCCCAGCCTGTGTCAGCAGTCATAAAGCAGGGCCACGTCTTAATGGAAGCCCTTATTCCTCCTCTTTTTCCCATAATGCTTTAACACAGTGGTCAGGACCTCAACAGCTGCCATTGACCGTATCCTGCCCAAAAAGCCATTCTTTCAGGTCTTTCTGACGGAGCCAAAACACTGTTCAGAATCAGGCAGAAGTGTCTCTGACTGATGAATTATAGTGTCGCTGAAACAATAGACGGGAGTTTGGCATTCAGAGCAATAGCAGAGGCTAATTTGTGGGTATTAACTTTCCCCCCTTCTGTAATCCAGTAATAGCAGCTCAGGGTTATTGCTGGGTTTATGAGTTGAACTGAAACTCCAGATGCAGATATTTCTCAAGAAGCTGCAACGCTTTTCATCACCTTTAAAAAATGTATTACTATGTCAGTTTTACAGTATGTATAAAGTTAGCTCTCACAGTATCTGTAGGTCAGTTAAAGTTTATTTTGCTAGTGCACATTGTTATTCACTGTAAAAAAAAAAATCCTGGGTTTAACACAATTCCTTTACTGTATTGTCGCCTTGGAATTATAAGGTTCTGTCTGTGTCCTAAATGATTTTGAGATATTGAGCTTAAAACTTTTTTGCATTCCATATAGCAAACTATGTGTGTGTAACAGTTCTCTTTCATACATTAATATGACAGAGACTCTAAATGTACTCTAAATGTAAATGATCAAAGTTCTTTTAAATTAGCAAGTTGGGGTTAAACAAACAGGGCAAATGCAGATAGAACCCTCTCATTCTAAACAGTCATTTTCTGCTTGGAATTATTAGGTTCTGTCTGGCAGATCATTAATTAAAGCATTACTTTTCAACAAATTCAATTTATTAATATTAAAATTTAAATCAATTTATTACTAATTAAAATATTTTTATAACAGTATGTTAATGTTTGAGAAAGTATTTTTTTTGTTTTCTATAACATTTATTTAATGTTTTAGGATAAATGTTTTTTCTTGTTTAAATTAAGCAAACACGGCTGTGCTAAATATTTAGTCCAGTGCAGATGTTAATTTCATGTAATTAATATGGTAATATGTATTGAAATGTATGCTTTATATGTATTATTGAATTATATTTATTGAATTATATGTCCCATTAATTAAATGAAGTGTTTGCCGTTCAAGGCTTAATATCAAGATTAAAGAAAACAGAGAATGAGCAAATGAGTTTACTAACTCTAAGTTTCACTGACTATATATAAACAAATAAAAATATTTTACATTTAATATATATTTTTTTGAATAACAGTTTTTTTTTCAACAATGTTCTTTTTGGTCTTTCCCACTGTCAATGGAGCAGTCCGGCGAAATGACAAAGAAAGCTGATCCTGATTGGTGCGTGCATTCGAAATGCTGATTGGCTCACAGAAAGAACCTCATAGAGCCAAGCTAGAATTTGTATTTGTAGATAAAACCTTTTTTTGTTTTTAAAATAAAAAGTCTTAAAATGTAAATAAGTTGTCATTTAAAAAGAATATGAGAATATGTGAATTTTGACAAAAAATGACAGATAGAACCTTCTAATTCTAAGGTGACGATATGTTGTCCCAACACAAATCGATTTAATTAAGTTTTTTTTTTTTTTTTTTTTTTACAACTTTAAGTGGATTGAACATAAAACAATTAAGTTATCCCCCAAAAAACCCTCAAGAATTGTGTTGATTTAGTTCATTTTATATCAGTAGTTTATTCAAGCAGCAAAAATAATTATTTAGGTGAAAAATGAATCCTAGCTAGTTAATTCTCTAAAAAAGTGAAGTTTATTTATAAATTAATTTCGAGAGGATCACATGCTTATGATTGTTTGCAGCCGGCCCCACATTATTCAATTTATGATTCATCAATCAGACGATTCCTAAGCTGCTATAAATACCCTAAGTTCCATATGACATTTTCGTTTTGAAGAATCCCCCTTCCACCCCTACTCCTCCTCCTCCTTTTTTAGATGGGTGGCATGGTGGCCCAGTGGTTAGCACTGTTGCCTCACAGCAAGAACGTCACTGGTTCTAGTACTTACCAAGCCAGCCGACGTTTCTGTGCGGAGTTTACATGTGCTCCCCGTGCTCACATGGGTTTCCACCGGGTTCCCCGGTTTTCTCCCACCGTCCAAAAACATGCAACTCAAGTTAATTGACTAATCCAAATCGGCACCATAGACATACTTCTAGTAAGAAGTTATCTCTTAAGAGCAATCACTATATGTTAATTAGCTACTACAGCAGGGAAGTTCTCGAGATCTACCTGAGCTCAAACTCCCCTCTCGCCTTGCCAACGGGAGGGAGCCCCGGGCTCAAGGATCTTATGAGCTCAGGGCTCTCTCTCAGGACAGCATGCCAAACAAGCTTTATAATCAAACATCAGCTAAGTGTGAACTCCTGAAATAAAGTTTGTCTTGGTAATATTCAGTCACAATATTCAGTCACTTACCATTTAGGTAATGATCTGCAAAAAAACCCTACCTCCTACTTAAAGGTGCAGTAGATGATCTGCCAAAATGCTAGCCGGTTAGCATAATATATTTATAAAAAACACAATCCTTCCCCTTCTGTCCAAAGCTACACCTCCTGAAACACGAACGCGCACATAAATAAATGACAGCAGACAACCCACTATAGATGAGAGTTAGAAAACTTTATAGTTCTTTATAATACTACAATTCCAAACGAAAAACTGTACCATATCTAGAACGTTTTCAGTTGTGTAGCAAGCTAAACTTGTCATTATGTGCAGTATTTCATGCATGCAAGGATTGCTCATCTCACTCTCTCATGCGCTTTGTTCTAAAGCGACTACTGTACAATCTCAGAAAAAATGTTACAATGTTGTACCAAAAAAATTTACAAACCCTTGTCACTGCTACAGTACTTTTTATGGGACAGAATTGTACCTTAAGACAAAGAAACATATTTGTACCTTTGCAGTTTGTACCTTCAAGCTCATGATTTGTACCATGGGAACCTTTGGTTTTTAAAACCTGCAGATAAAATATTGTACCTTCATCAAAGATACAAATCTGATTTGTGAAGGTACCATTACAGTGACAAGACACTTTGTACCTTAACAGTGTCAAAAATGCTTACTAAACATTTTTTTAAAATGCCTTAAATGTTTAGTTTACAATACCTATAGTTTTATGTTTTACCAGTGGTTTTGTAATATTGTATTATAGAACTTAATAATTATTGTTTCTAAGTTTCTTTAAACATATACCTTTTAATTATGATTCTTGTTTTAATATGGAAATTATTTATAAAATCACTTTGTCTTTACAGTCATGTTTATTTTCATAGGTATTGTAAAAAAGAAGGAGTTGTTTTGTACCTTTTAATACTTATGGGAACAATTGTGAACCTTTATTTTAATTGTACCATAAAAGGTATAGAACAGTATCATAAGAGGTATTTTCTGTACCATATAAGGTACAACTTTTATAAAGGTACAAAACTGTTGCTCAAGGAACATTATTTTAACCATAATGTACATTTTTTCTGAGAGTGTATGCTTAGTGGTTGGCCGGCAGAGCGCTGAAATTACACTTATTACTAAGCCATACATGCTATTTCTGACCAAATATTTAAAGTAGCATGGTAAACAATATAGAGAGTGCGTCACAGGCTGTTATTGAACCGATGTGATATGAATATAAAACCAACTTCAGCTCAGTAAAGCAGGGTAGGTGGAATAGCACTATTTACTTATGTTTTGTTGTTAAACGGAATAAAAATCTACATTATCGATGCTGTATAAGGTCCCTTATGAAACTGAAAACAGTCACATTAATCTTTTACCGGAAGATTTCAGTGGCTGAACAACACCGCTGTGCATATAACCCATTCATAATACAACACAATCTAAATAAGCTTTGCGTGAATAAAATAGTTTTAAAACAGAACATTACCTGTCTAAAAAAACACTTCAGCCATAGTGTTATCCTTTCTCCAGTGTGCAAAAGTAACTCCAATATTGATTCAGAAATTTGAAAAAGTTTCAGCAAGAACAGCAAGAACAGAGATGTGCAGTCTTACAAATCTACATTTGTTGACAGTTTGGGCTACATATCAGAATTATGGGATTTATCGACCCGACAATATTTAATTGGATGAAATTTTTTTACTTTTATGCCTTACCCAAAATATAAAAATACATTTAGACCATTTACTTTAATCATTACTAGTAGAATGTGAAGAGACTTTCAACCAGCACAACAAAAATGTTTCTGAAGACAATCACCTACTGCACCTTTAATATTCCCTTTCAGTTAGAAGTACATTAACTGAAGTGAAAGCCTCAGCAACTTTAACATGAACATGATGTTACTGTTTTATAAACACAAAATTCTTTACTTTGGGGTTACTTTAAAAGCTTAACAGAGTTCTTTGTTGAATTTGGGTGGTTTACATGTGATTTACTAATGTATAAATCAGGAAAGACATTCATTGTTTTCACATATCACACTCACAGCATGTTTAAAGACACGCACAATTACCCACCCCTGCAGATTAAGCCTATAAAACTGTGTATTTCCATGATGATGAAATTCAAATGGACATATTAGTGTTTCGTAATGACCTCTTGAGTATTTTGCTTGTTGATGTTGTGGGTTTCAGTTGCACTGTTGGAGGCTAACTAAAGGAAAATATCTCTGGATTATTATGTTTCTTGCTTTCCAAAGGCAATTGATTCCCGGGATTCTGTGGCGATGGCATTGTATTCCCAGTGTTTTTCTTGGATCATCGCCCGAATCAACCAGAAAATCAAAGGAAAGGACAACTTCAAGTCCATTGGCATTTTGGATATCTTTGGCTTCGAGAACTTCGAGGTGGGGGATTTGTTGAGTACCGAGAGGTGAAAATGTTCCAGACAGACTGTCTGTTATTGGCTTGTTGTCATGTTTTTATGACTTATTTCCCCCTCCAGGTGAACCGGTTCGAGCAGTTCAACATTAACTACGCGAACGAGAAGCTCCAGGAGTACTTTAACAAGCACATCTTCTCCCTGGAGCAGCTTGAATATAACAGGTGAGTTCTGTCAATGACCATGGTTAGCCCAGAAACAGACATATATAATCAAAAAAAGCCTATTTCTTAGATTTTAACTATGGATGCACCAATATGGAGTGTTTCACAGATACCGATAAGTCATATATGCCCAAAATACAAATCTTGATAGGATTTTATTCTGAGCTTGACTATAAAAGAAAAATACAAATAAATACAGTAGATAAAGTATTATTATAATTTTTTAAATATCATTATTATCATTAGTTTTTTACTTAAAAACCTTAACTGCAGAAAATTAGTAAAACTTTAAGAAAGCAACTGGATCTTTCTTTCCCAAAAATGACTTGGGACAAATTGCATGTTTTTTTTCGACTGTAAAAAAAAAAATCACATACAGTACTGCTGACATCTTGTGCGTCTGCGCATGTCTTGTCATGTGGAAGCCACCAATAAAAAATCAAAACCAAAAAAATGTATCAATAAAATAGGCCAATAATGATTAACAGTAAACATTTATCTGACAATACCAATATGGCCGCTAACATACTGTGCACTGATTTTAAGCTCTATAAACCAGCTAAAAACTCTGATTTCTAAGCGAAATTGAAACATGGACTAGTGTATGAATGCATTCTGTTGTGGCATGTCCCCACCTGTTTATTAGGTCATCCAGGTACTTCTTTTGCTCACTATGTTCAGTTTTACATATACCGAGAACTAGGTAAATAGGCAACTATATTTGAATGGAGGTGTCAAGATCTAAAAGTTCAATGACTCTTTGTCAATTGTTCGTCAGTTATTCTTTTTATATACAACTGGATGGCACATGGTGGCTCAGTGGTTAGCACTGTCGCCTTACAGCAAGAAGGTCACTGGTTAGAGCCCCAGCTGGATCAGTTGGCATTTCTGTGTGGAGTTTGCATGTTCTTACCGTGTTAGCAACAGTGCTAACCACTGGGCCACCGTTTCATCCATCTAATAAAGGTGGAGGAGTAGGAGTGGAAGGGGGGATTCTTCAAAACGAAGATGGCTGTTATATGGAACTTACGGTATTTATAGTAGCTTAGGAATCGTCTGATTGGTGAATCATAAATTGGATAATGCGATACCAATCATGAGCATGTGATCCTCTCGAAATTAGTTCATAAATAAACTTGACAACGATTTAAAATGTAAAATTGCATTAAGATACAAATGAAGAGTGATAAAAGACGGCAAGCTAAAAATAAAAGTAATGTTAAAAATAAATACATAAAAATACAAAGGGTGCATATTAGGACTGTTGGGCTGAAATTGCTTAGGGCAGTAACAAATTACTGTAATTGAGTATTTTTTTCTCAGAAACTGTACTTTACTAAGTAGTTTTTAATGTACTTTCAATTTAATTTAAGTAGTGATGAGAGTTTTTTTTGTTACAATAGTGGCCTAAGACTGTACATGATGGTGATGTATGAGACACTGACTACGTTTACATGGACATCAGTAATCGGATTATTTGCTTTAATTTAATTTAGAGAATAATAAGACTAAGGTGTTTACATGAGTTGCTTTTTGAATTTTACTTTCATGATCCCGTTTTACATGTCATAGCACATAATTCGGTTAGCGTCATTGCGTCACCGCGCTATCCGCATTTCCTCCGGAGTTTCATGTAATTTCGGGTGTTTCATTTTTAGTTTGTCAACTTTAACTGCAGTTTGGCACTTTCACTTTCATTCCCGAACATTCATGCAAGCCCTCCGTGACAAACGAGATATTGGATGCAACTATGAACTGCTGGAAGAGTTGTTTTAATGGAAGATCATACCGCATGCTGAATGGAAGAAAAAAAACCTCCGCATTTCACGATGCAGGTGTCTGGTCTGCACTGACTCGGTAGGTGCAAAGAGTGTCAATCAGCCGTGCGCGTGTGTATGTGTCTGGGTGTGTGTGTGTGGACTACCCTGTCGCAAAAAGCGGCTTACAGTCCTATGTGACTGTAATAGTTTGATTAAGGCGTTTACATGCCTGTACTGCACTTCAATAATGCGACTAAAATCGGCATACTCCACATGTCTTAATTCGATTTCTCTTTAGTTCGATTATGACCTTAATCTGATTAAATTAATGAAAAATTGCTGTTTACATGGTAGACTCTTAATCAGAGTATTGTCCTAATTGCATTACAATCGAATTATTGGTGTCCATGTAAACGTTTACATGAACACCAATAATTCGATTTTAATGCTATACTATGATTAAGAGTCTACCATGTAAACTCTTTTTTTAACAATTTAATAAGATTAAGGTCTAAATTGAACTAAAGAGAAATCGAATTAAGACATGTGGAGTATGCCGATTATAGTCGCATTACTGAAGTGCAGTACATACATGTAAACACCTTAATTGAACTATTACCCTCATGTAGGACTTTAAGCCGCTTTTTGCGACAGGGTAGTCCACACACACACATACACTCACACATCCAGACACACACACACACGCACGGCTGATTGACACTCTTTGCACCTACCGAGTCAGTGCAGACCACAGACACCTGCATCGTGAAATGCAGAGGTTTTTTTTTTTCTTCCATTCAGCATGCGGTATGAACTTCCATTAGAAACAACACTTCCAGCAGTTCATAGTTGCATTCAATATCTTGTTTGTCACGGTGAGCTTGCATGAAATGTTCGTGAATGAAAGTGAAAGTGCCAAACTGCAGTTAAAGTCGACAAATAAAAATTGAAACACCCGAAATTACATGAAACTCTGGAGGAAATGCCGATAGCCCGTGACGCAATGATGTTAATCGAATTATGTGCTATGACATGTAAATCCCGATCATGAAAGTAACACTCAAAAAGCAACTCATGTAAACTCCTTAGTCTTATTATTCTCTTAATTAAATTAAAGCAAATAATTTGATTACTGATGTCCATGTAAACGTAGTCATTGGCTGTCCTATTAGCCTACAGTGATGAAGAGATGGCTGATGAACGAAGGCCAAGGGTTTCTCTGCCTGTTCTTGCTGTAGTGGCTATGAAGGCAGTCTGCCAGATGTGTGAATGGCTCTCCTCTTTCCCACACAGTTGTGTTCTTGTGTGGAAATGTGATGGCTGAGGGGGGTCAGCAGAGCCCGGTCACAGCTCATTTCATCACATGAACCCTAAGGATAATACCACCTTTGTGTACTTGTGCTGTTGTGATGTGTGTATCTGTTGCTCAAGAGCTTCTCTTGTGTCTCCGTTCAGGGAGGGAATCCACTGGGAAGCCATCGACTGGATGGACAACGCAGAGTGTTTAGATCTCATCGAAAAGGTGGACCTTTAATCAAGACTAGACCCCACCATGCTCACAGACTTGCTGAAAACTTTAAGAATGTGACCAATTCTCTCATTTACAGTAGATTTTCAGAAATATTAGTCTTGAACAAAGCTGTAATAAAGTAGTTTCTTTCTCACTCAGGTATCAAAATGTACATATTATACACAACTGATGACATTTCTTCCCAAATTAAAATATAAAATATATCTTTTTTTTTTTTTTTAGAAAATTATGATTGGTGAAGGTATCAGAAAGGTTTCTTGTTTTCAGACATGTTAGTGTAAATCTTTAGACAACATAAAATCAAAGTTTTAGAAGTTCAGAAGAATTCTGGAAACCAGTATTTGGTGTATTAATCCAGATTTTTGACAAAGGAATTGGGAAGAAATGTTATAGACCTTTATAAAATAAAACAGATATGAAGTTTCATCAAATAATCTTGATGAAATATATCAGATTCCACAAACTAAAAATAAGCAACAGTTTTAAATGATACTAATATTGAGCAGCAAATCAGATTTTCTTTCTTAATTACCATGTGGCACTAACAACTAAAAAATGAGCTTCACTTCACAGGAATGAATTCTGAATACATTCAAACAGAAAACAGTCTACGTTTTAATTGTAGAAATATTTTAAAATACTATTAGATAATTGATTACATAATTGTAGTCTGGTGAGTATTTGAGATCAAATTAAAAGAGTTTTATACAAATGTAAATACCAAACACTAAAAACTGTTCAACAGGCGTGTATACACTATATATATCAGCCTCGTAGTCAGGGGGGGGGGGTTGCCCAGAACAAAAGGCCCACCCTCCCACCACTGACAAAGGCCCAGAACTTGCCCCATAATTGAGCTTATTTGTCCTATTTTGACTGCTTTGCCATTAGAAATTGTGGAAATAACCCACGTTACGTTAATTGGACGTACAGTAAGTGGAGTCATCTGTAGGTTTATATGCACTTAGGAGTAAATAGTAAATGCATTTTCCTTGTGAGAATCACACTGCGTGTTAAAATAATAATTGATCATCATTGTAAATGCTTTGCTGCTATTCTTCAAACCACCAGGTTTCATAAAGACTTTTAAAGACCATTATTAATGCAATTTAAGACTTATATGTGGATAAACACTATTAGGATTTTTTTTTATGTAAAAGGAAAAGGTTTTTACTATCCTCATCAAAAAAAAATTCTAATTTACTTATTTCTTAGCCACATATTTTAAACAATGTATCAAAACAAGCAAACTCTGGTCATACTGTAGATGCACTTTTTTCAACATAACATTTATTTTCTTTTTTTATCTAAATATACACACAACTGTCCCTTCAGGTCAGTGACCTCATCATAAGGGAATGGAGAACTCTTAAATTAATGTTATTATGAGGAAGATAATTAAACTATATCAATGAAAAGGTGTGAAGCACCAAAAGCGGCCCATATTAAAGGTAATTTTAATACTACGTGATAACAGTTGTTGTTATCCTGTTGTCTGTGCTGGCAAGTTTGTTATTTCTCTAATAAATGACAATAGGTTATAATAATTTTCTATTTTGAAAAAAATATATATATATTTTTATATTTCTTATTTTGTAAATCTTTAGGAATATTCTTGGTACAATAGAAAGTGTGGTTATTTTCCCATTCACACATTAGCAAAATATTATGCAGTGTTTGCATGTCATTTACTGCATAGAATTTATTAAAATATAAGTAAAATAACATTCATTACACGTTCAGCACCTAAATAGTTTTTTGCATTTTGTGATTTTTTTTCATTTGAACAAAAGACTGATATTCATATATTTATATATATTTTTAATATTCATATATTTCGTCATTGAAGATTTCTTAAAAATAGTGTAAAAATCTCGTCTCGTTCTCGTGAACCCATTTTTGTGTCTTGTCTCGTTTCGTGGAGTAGGTGTCTCATCACACCCCATCTAAAAGCTCTTGAAAGTTTTGCATTGTAATTCTTAACAACTGCTAAACATCACAACAAAGTGGGTTTTCCTATATAAAAATGTAATTTTTTTCTATGTTTTTTCAGTTTTTTCTATGTTTTACGAATACTATTTTACAAGATGACATGTCTCAGCAGAAATCAGAAAGATATCTAGACACTAAATATACAGTACAGTACGGCGAGTTATTATCTCAAATCACTGCAGTGATTAAACGCATCATAAATTAAATCCTCTTCCTGCATTCTCACAGAGAAAGAACATCGTGAATTAACCTTTACCTTATCTGACAAAAATGATTACATGACAAAACAAGTACATTTGTGTGTAATCTGAGATGCAGTAACTGAAACTAAAAAAAAACTGCTGCCCACTGTTAACCCTTTATATGGCACTTATAGAGTGGAGAAACTATGACGTCACCTTGTAGGCTAATCGGCTGCTAGCATAAAACTGGTTCCCTCAATAAAATCCCCATAGGCTTTTCAAAGATTAAGAATAATAAGTTCCCCTTCATAGGGAACTCCAACGTGTGTCTTAAACAGACTTTGGGAGTACTTCAGACGACCAATCGCTTCTGATAATAAGAAAACGGGCCAATGAAATGCCAATTGAATTGGCGGAGCTGAGCTCCACAGCTGTGGCTGATGAGCTCATCAGGGCTATATAAGCCAGCTGCTGGAGTCAGATCCTCAGAATTGTTGCTTCAGAGCCGATCGTGAGCTGAACAACTTCTGCTGAGCTGACTTCCAGAGAAGAAAGCCTTACCTTCACCAGTGCGGAAGCAAGACGTGCGAGTGGCGGGCTGGGTTTCCCGTCCTCCGGGCGTTTCGCTGGTGATCTAAAAGAGATTTTCCTAAGAGAGCAACACAGTCAATCAACACGTCTTTTTCAAGACGCTGTTCTGACTGTGCGTTTCTGGATGCGGTGGTTCCTATCTCCGGATGATGGGCACGGGTATCGCATGACAGGTCTGGGGGTCCAGCATGTCGGTGCGGTGCCCGCGGACAGCTTATGCTCTCACTGCGAGGGCGTGGTTGTTGCATTGCTGAGATCGCGGCTTCGGCCACCCCCGTTGCTCCCCTTGAAAGCGGTTAGCACGCGGGCAGATCTGAGGATCACAGTGGGGGTTTATCCGTCGCCTCCGGGCCCGCGGACCCCCCACTCCTCCACAGCGTGCCCCATCCAAGCTTCGGGCGGTTGTACGGTTCATCCTCCGGGATGCCCGCGCCTCCGCCTGATGACACCGGAGATCAAAGGTCCATCGCGACATCGGAGGGCGAGCTGTTATGCTCGGATGACAGACTGGGCTCGCTTCCATCCCACGGGGTGCAATGCGCAGTCACGGTTCTCGAATCAGACGTAACAGCTGCGCTTCCTGGGCTGCTTCGGCAGTGCGGCTGGAGATGGCTTGTCCCCCAGTCTCACCGCCGGACCGACTAGAGGGTGTGACGTGCGGGCTGTTCTAAGATTAATCTTCCAGCCCCCGTCCCCTTCTTCCCAGGGGCGCACAGTGAGCACACGCTGGCATAGAGGGCGTTTTTCTCTGCCCGGTTCACGTGTGTTTCCGCCTTCACCTCCCTTAAAGGCGAGGCGGCCAGTGGGTACAAAGCTATTTCCTCAGGTGGTGGGCGCCGCCACCTGGAGGGGTAAGCTGAGACCCCCGTCTAAGGCGGGTGGGTTATCTGTGTCTATCAAGGCCAGAGCCCACACCGCTGCGGGCCATGCCGCTTCTGCCGTGCCCCACGGCCTCCTGGCTGTGCTGCACAGGGGCGGTTCTTCCCCAGGCTTATGCGTAAGCATCTCACGGCGATCGACTATGCTCTCATGACATTCAAGTCGGCCGTCCGTGCCCTGGGGAAGACGATGGCCACATAGTGGTCCGGAAACGCCACCCTGGCTTGCCCTGTAGATATGCGCCGCGCTGACAAAGTACGCTTTCTTAGTGTGCCCATATCCCAGGCAGGCCTTCTCGGCGACACCATCGGGGATTTTACCCAGGAATCCTCAGTGGTGAAAGATCAGCCGTGCGCGATGGAGCAGGTCATCTCTTGGTGGGCTCTCCCCATCAGACCTGTCCGCGCTGGCTGCTCCTCGCCGAGTGCGCTCTTCCCGCCCGCGGGGAGTTGACGCTCCCGTCACAGGTCGCCGTTAAGTCCAATAACTGGACTGCGAAGCGAACCTGAGGCGGGCCACTTGGAGAGGAGGAGAACCGTTCTTTCCCCGGTGGAGGCCGGGGCTCCCCCGCGAATGTATAATGAGTAGCGATCCGAAAAGAGCGGCTTTTCCTCCCTCTGGGTGTGGAAGCCCAATTGCTGCCAGCATGGGACGCACTGCCTTCCAGCTCTCAGCTTTGGTGCATTTCGCCACAGGCTTGAGGGCGCCAGAGGATGAGCTCCTTTCTCGCACCTCCAGCCACTCCGCGGGATCCTGGGAGTAAGGTAAGAGTCAATCTCTTATTTTCACCTCTTCCTCGGGACGCTCTGCTTCCCGGGATGAGCACTCCCCATCCCGAAGCTGCCCCTCCGCGGGTACGTCAGCGATCGTTCCGGGTATGCTGCTAGTTAGTGGGCTCTGTCAGTCTGGTTAGCGCTGCTCAGCCCGCGCAGTAGCTCAGGGGGACGGTCAGACTCGGCTATGCGTTTCAATTCGCTGTTGGCCTCCCGAGTGCACGAGTGTGTATTTAAGCGATCATCGCTATGCCACTCCCTGTCTCGCGTGAGAAGATTATTATCCTCCTGGCGAAGGATATAATCAAGCCAGTCCTCCAGCCGAGATGAAGAGCGGGTTACGCCCCCCTTCATCGTATCCAGAAAGTGGTGGGTTATACCAATCCTATCTGCGTGTTTTGATCTGTCATCTGTTCAGGATGTCTATCAAGATGCTCATGCAGAAACGCATCCCCCAGTGCGTCCGTCCGTGGGATTGGTTGCAGCTATAGACCTGAAGGACGCTCGCTCCATGTCTCGCTCTCTCCCTCCTTATACTGTGATTTTTCCGGTGTTCGACGGGGGGCCGAACAGGGTGGCAACAGTCCTCCCATTCGGGCTGTCCCTGTTTCCATGCGTGGAGGATGCCCTGTGCGTCTTTAGCGCACGCGCATCTGCATTTTTTGATTATTCATTGACTATTTTTAGATCTCTGAACTGATCGATTATGCACAGGGACCTGGTGCTCCGGCACCTCAGCCTGTTTGGGTTTTGGGTCAACCGAGTATGAGCGGGCTCTCCCCCGGTCAGAGCTTCTCTCATCTCGGGTTGGAGCTGGACTCGGTCTGCATCACGGTGCGCTCTTAGCGCGCTGGGCTAGCGCTGTCCTGTCTGATTAATTCGGCAGTTATATTGGTCTCACTAAAATTATTCAGAGGCTCCTGGGGCATATGACATTTGTAGCCGCTATCACGCTGCTCAATTGTTCATATGAGACTAATTCAGCGCTGGCTTCGCGATCGGGTCCCCAGATGGGCATGGCATGCGGAGAGGCACCGGGTTTACGTCACCACGCTGTGTCTCCGCACCTTCAGCCCCTGGATGGATCTTGCCTTCTACGGGCCTGAGTGTCCTTAGAACAAGTATCCAGTGATGCTGTCATCTTGACAGATGTTTCCAGTATGGGCTGGCAGGCTGTGTGTATCGAGCATGCAGCTGCAGGTTCGTAAACCGGACCCAGGTTGCATTGGCATTTCAACTGCCTGGAGCTGTTGGCATTGTTTTTCACTCTCCGCCGGTCACTACCGAAGCGGGAGGGGAAACGCGTGTTGGTTAGGACGGCCAGCACGGCTGCGATGGCATACATCAACCGTTTGGGCGGTGTTCGCCACCTCAGCATGTCTCAGTTTGCTCGCCATCCGCTCCTCCGGAGTCTTGCGGCTAAATAGCTGCGCGCTGTTCATATCCTGTACAAGCTCTCCATGCCAGCTACAAGCTCTCAGGACTGCTATGTTTCAGGAGAACGGAGACTCCACCCCGGCACGTCCCAGCTGTTATGGGCACGCTTCAGAGAAGCCCAGGTCATCCTGCTGTTTCTCCCGAGCGGCCCTTCGCTGGCTGCCTTTTTTGCTCCGCACAAAGGCGCTGGCTCTCAGCTGGCCCCGGGTTACGCAATATGCGTTCTTTCCCCAGTGAGCCTGCTCGCACAGACACTACTTACACTGTGCAAAGTTGGGGAGACGAGTAGCGGGTCTTGCTCGTTGCGCCTCTCTGGCCCAACCGGACCCGAGTTTTCAGAACTCACACTCCTCGTGATGGCCCTCCCTAATGAATTCCCTGGAAAAAGCACTTCCTTTTTCTGGGACGGGCACCCCCTGGCACCCGTGCAGGGCTCTGAAGCCTCTTTGGATGGTTTCCAGACAGAGCGCGGTGGACTTAGGTGACTTATCAGTGTGATAGTTAACACCGTCACTACAGGCTAGAGCGCCTTATTAGGTATGCCTATGTTCTGCAGTGGAGTCTATTCGTTGTGTGGGAATTCTCTCTGAGAAAACCCCCGGACATGCCAGATTAGTGTTGTGTTTTCTTCCTTCAGGATAGCTGGAGCGCTGGCTGTCTCCCTCCACACTGAAGGTTTGGCGTGTGATCATCCGCGTTTTTAATGCGGATGGTAGCGCGCTGGGAAAGCATAACCTCTTCAGCCGGTTTCTCAGAGGCGCGTGGCGCGTGATGATAATCCATCCCCGCCCCCTCTCTCACCCTCTTGGGATCTGTCTAGCCCTAGCAGTTATGATTAGGTCCGTTGAGCCACTCGATCAGTATATATACGTTCTGTCCCTTTAGGCAGCTCTGCTGATCGCGCTGGTATCAGGAGGGTTAAGATTCCGGTGGCATTTTCGGTCAGCGAATTGTGCCAGTAATTGGGCCGACCTACTCTCACGTTTAAATACCTGAGACCTCGGTTCACCTTGTGCCAAGGCTTCTACCACCCCCCCTTTTTTTATTAGGTGGTGAGCCTGCAAGCGCTGCCTGCGGAGGAGGCAGACTCAGCCTTTTCATTGCTATGTCCGCGCACTGCGCTTATCGTGACATGTAAGCATACGCAGCTCTTTTCTGTTATGATCAGCAGAAGGGAAGTGCTGTATTAAAATAGAGGTTGGTCCATTTTTTAATTTATGCCATCACCCTCGCTTCATGTGCCAGGGCGAGCTGTGTTCCCCGGGAGAGAGAGCACACTTAATAATAATAATAATATAATAAGCGGTGCCTCCTTTTCGGCGTGAGTACACAGCGCCTCTTAACAGATCATGTCGAGCTGCTGGCTGGGCGACACCTAACACATTATCGAGATTATTTCTCGAGTGGAGTCACTTTCCTCCTGGTTACTGGTTACCCCAGTCAATCGAGAGGAAATTAAGCTCGGTGTCAATAAACGCTTGCTGCGCCAGGCTCCCTAACCCGGAGATGCGTGCGCATTTTCTATTCTACTAGTAAGTTTCCCTTTTCAGGCGAACCCTAGAGAATTCCTCCGAGGCCCCCAGCACCTGACTCAGCGGAGGAGTCGAGTGCTTGGCTCAGTGTGTAGTCTGGTACGCCCATCTGGTCTACCCGCATACTGAGGTTCGGTGCCAGCTATGTGCATTCCCCTGTCTAGGTGATGCCATATGCATTATCCACCATGGTGTGTTCCCCCTATTCAGGCGGACCCATGTCTTCCCTAACCGCTAACCAGCTTATCATATGTAGCACTCCCCCTCAATAGGGCTAGTCCATATGCTTCTTACCATCAAGTCTCTTCTTCCGGGTAGCAGGTGGTCTCCGCAGCGTCCTCCCCCTTTGGGGACTGGCACGCTTTCCCAACGTACTGTCGTATCTCTAAAATCCCTAGTCTATATTAGCTAGGTAAAAGCACAATTACGACCCCCGATCTAAATTGTATTATTCCCATGTAATGGTAATTTTGGGCCTAGGGGACGTTGGAAGGTTGCGCTTTTGGTGTTGTCAGTGCGCCCACGCATTGCTTGGCAAACTGCACATCAGGAGCGTGACGGGCTTAGCTGCTGTGGCGCTTTCCAGAACATCTCCCAAAGTCTGTTTAAGACACACGTTGGAGTTCCCTATGAAGGGGAACGTCTGGTTACGTCCGTAACCCTCGTTCCCCGAATAAGGGAACGGAGACGTGTGTCTCCACTGCCACAGCACCTAAGTCTCCAGCTGGGAGCTGAGTGATCGGCTCTTCAGCAGGCAATTCTGAGGATCTGACTCCAGCAGCTGGCTTATATAGCCCTGATGAGCTCATCAGCCACAGCTGTGGAGCTCAGCTCCGCCAATTCAATTGGCATTTCATTGGCCCGTTTTCTTATTATCAGAAGCGATTGGTCGTCTGAAGTACTCCCAAAGTCTGTTTAAGACACACGTCTCCGTTCCCTTATTCGGGGAACGAGGGTTACGGACGTAACCAGACGCTCTGTGTTCAAACACTGTTCATTACACTTACATGTTAATGTTACAATGTTACAAAAGCTAACATTAGACTATAAACGGACTACAGATCCTTCGGGGCGCTCGCATGTAACGTCCGCATCACCCTGCTACAGACAACTTTTCAAGCTTATTTTTAGAAATATGGTCCATGACAAAGATTTACTCTCTCGGTTTATTATATCATAATCCACGCTATATATTGCTATATATTATAAACAAATAAATATGCAAAAGCACATCTGCATAGACCTACATGCCTTTTGGATAGTTTTTTTTTACATGGGAAATACATTTTGCTTTGCTTTACTGTTGTTGTAAAAGTTTTAAAACTGTATGTATTAATGTGTCTACATAGTATCATCATAAATCATGTTTAAATAAGTGTGTTGCTCGCGTGCATACAGCACACTTACCTTAGTAATAGACGACAAAAATGAAGCGTGAGGGACAAGTCTATCAAATGCCTGCAAATTTTAATCATGGACACGAAACAACGAAGCAGCCCATAAATTGTATAAAATATTGCAGTGTAAATATTGCAGTTATGACAGAGTTAAATGTGTTCAGATAAAGAAAAAAAACCCCTGAAAAATCAATTGATCAAGTAAAAATGACAGTTAACGCATATGTATTTTTTACACATTTATTCACACGTTTGCATTACTGAGAGCAGGAAAGAGACAGACTGCACTGGTAAGCAGTATCTTCATAATATGGTTAAATTAAAATAAAAGATCAACAAATTAATCTGTCTTGATGGTCTTTACAAGTGAAGACATTATCTACATATAATATGAACTCTCAATACTACAAACTATAAAATACTATTCATAAAAATACTTAAAAAGCATACAAATCCAAATGCCCAACGCAAGCGGGCTGCGTTCCAGACCAGTTCAGCTCGATGTTGTATAATGTCTCCGACACCGCCTGCAGTCCCATTTAGCAACTTGATAGCAACCTTCTTTTTAAAGAAGTGTAACCGATTTAAAAATGTAAGAGTTGGATATAACTGATGTGTTTTATATCATAGAATAAAACGTGAAAGAATCTTGAGTTTGTGGCAGCCACGAACCGTATTTAAGTGATTTAACCGAAATCCCATTTAAAAAACCCATTAACTTTGGGACGAGGAAACCAGAACTGCTAAAATACTAACTCGCTTCTGGGTTTTTGCATACAAATTGGTGTTATAGTTCCTCTGCTCTATTAAAACCCTGTTTTTTAAAACCCTGGAGTGTTTGTTGTGGATATTACTAGACTTCTAAACAAAACAAAAAAAATGTGCAATAATGTCAATGAGGTTACCATATATGGTCCGCCATCTGATTAAAAGTGATTATAATTAAAGGGACACTACCCCCCAAAATAAACAAATCTTATTTTATTTACTCAACCTCCACTTGAGTTTTTGTAGAACACAAAAGAAGATATTTTGAAGAATGTTGAAAACCAGTAGCTACTGACATCCATAGTCATTTTTCCTATTATGGAAATTAATGGTCACACTTTTCCAACATTCTTCCAAATATCTTCTTTGGTACTCTATCCCTTTAACAACCCTAAATGATCACTAACATTACCACTGTGGATATAGTGGAGACCTGTAGGAAGCATGTGCTCAATTCAGTATGCTCTTTTCCTCAGAAACTGGGCATGTTGGCTCTTATCAATGAAGAGAGTCGATTCCCTAAAGGCACGGACTACACCCTGCTGGAGAAACTCCACAGCCGGCACGCCGTAAGTCGCCCTTTTCAAAACGCTTTCTTTTTCAGATCACAGAGAGTTAATTCTTCCTCAAACTCACTGATAAAGCTCAGCGCTGAGCCAGTGGGCACCACCCAGTCACACTCCCACAGCCTCTCACACGCACAGGTACAATACAGTAACATGAGCAGGCTTTTCCTTAGGCCGCACAAACAATGAGTGTGTCCTCGTAGAACCTGCATACTGTACAGACTCACTGACTAAAGCACCTGTGTGTGTGTGTGTGTGAGTGTGTGTTTGTGTGTGTGTGTGTGTGTGTGTGTGTATGTGTGTATGTGCGTGTGCGCTCGCTTCTGATTATGATCTGAGTGAAATTGTGTGTGTTTTTTCTCTGCAGACTAATCCATATTATGTGAAACCCAGAGTGGCAGATCACCAGTTTGGTATTAAACATTATGCAGGAGAGGTAATTATATCAACATGTAGTGTTGTTTTAGTGTTGGATATGATGTGTAGTGTTATGGTATTTAGGTCAATGACGATTTTTTTTTTCTTACTGTTTTCACATGACAATAATGACTATTATGCATTTTGATGATGATTTATAGAAAACACAGTTAACAATTTTTGTAAATTACACAGTATTTACTTGAATATGAACTGTCAAAGACAATAGCATCTGCATCAAATATATTTATTTATTTATTTATTTATTTATTTATTTATTTATTTATTAATTAATTAATTTATTTTTATTTTTTTTAGGAAAATGATTCTGTTTATCAAGACAGCATTTATTAAATGTAAAAAACTGTTAAATTGTAAAATATGAAAAATAAATAAATAACTGCTTTATTCTTGTATGTAGTTTCAAATAAAAGTATTACTACAGTCATTATTGCTTTTATTACTATTACCATTATTAATAATAATATTAATACTAATAATAGCAATAATAATAACTAATATTAGAGTGATTTCTGAACTCTGAAGACTAGAGTCTTGAGCTGAAAATGTATCATTAAAATTACTGGAATAAATTAATAAATTAAATGATAAACTACTTTTGAACAGTTAGTTTATAGTGCAATAACATTTCACTCATCATCAATAAATGCAGCCTTGGTGAGCAGGATAAGCTTATTTTAAAACATTTAAAAATCATACTGACCCCAAACTTTTGACCGCTCGTGTATATATAGGCATGGACCAGTAGAAGATTCTGACGGTATGATAACCTTGGATAAAAATATCACGGTTTTGTGGTATTGTGATTACTGCTCTAAAATATTAATGAAATGTCTGGGTAAAAAACTAAAACCCTTTTCTCCTTTGAACACAATATATTTTATTTTGAGAAACATTTGAAATATTTTGAAGCAGTAAACATGTCAGGCTAAACAATTCCAATGAATAATTGACTTCTGCTGTCATTATTTGTTTCAAAAACACAGATTTCTTTACCATTTAAAACAACATTTTTGGATATCTTTTCTGCTAAAGATACTGTTGTTTAAAAAAAAAGGTAAATAAAGAATTCCATACACATACCTTAGAAATAGTATAGCAGAAAATTTTGACAGTTTTTAAAACCTTGACTTTTCAAAACCACGGTATACCTTGAAAATGGTTATCGTCCCATGCCTATGTATATACTAATTAAATTATATAAAAATATGAATGAATGAATGAATAAATATGAATGAATGAAAAAGAATAAAAATTATTGCTGAAAATGGACAAAACCTGCATTTATCAATATACACATATACTGTTTAAATATTTTAATTGTAATTTATTTATATAATTTATATTTCTAAAATATTTTAATACTTAGCAGCTCCATAGGCAAGGAAATTCTCACTTGAGAGAAAACAAACACACTCTTTTTTCTTGGAATTTAAAGAACCAGGTATACAGAAGAAAATCACAGTGTGTAGAAAAAAGTCTTGTTTTTACAGTATTGGTTTAGTGGTGCATTATTTGTGAGGTTGGAAAGATTTTATGGGGTCTACTAAAAGTTCTAGTGCAGTTTAAATGTATGTAATTGGCATCCGAGGCAGCAGACTCCTAACATACACATACACAAGCAATATCACACAAGCATGACAGCTATTTCTCTGAATATCTGATTCAGCATTAGTCACATGGCCTCAGGTAATGCTAATTAGCATTAGCATTATAACATACTGTAATGCCACATCCAATACAACAGAAAAACCACAAGCTTGATTTTTTGATTTAAACCATTTTTTATATTAAGCAATTTGGATTTTATAAGCAAGTTATTTTATAAGATCACACAAGTAATGCACAATCAAATAGAGTGATACAAACATAAACTTAGGTAAACACTTGTTAGCCAATCAAATTTCAGCACCGGTTGATCGTTTAACATACAAAATGTGCATTAAAGGAATAGTTCACTCAAAAATGAAAATGTACTCATTAGTTATCTCAATTAGTTCAGCATGTCTTTGTTCTGTTAAAAAAAATTATATATATATATAT
>CAIGQZ010032266.1:10746060-10756610 GCA_903798205.1 Danio tinwini | reverse complement strand
ATTTCATCTTTCTTCAAAATATCTCAGTTTGAGAAGGAAAGACAAATCTCTTGGTTTACTTAGAACAAGTAAAGGGTGAGTAAATGATGACAGAATCTTTCTTTTTTTTTTTTTTTTTTACCAACAAGCAGCAATGACCATTCCAGTTGGTACCTTTAATCTCGAGAATTGGCTGATATTCCTGTCTGTCACTATTGCACAAGTGTGATTACCAGGAGCAAGCGGACACTGGACTTTCCCAGTCTTCTTTTCCCTCTCTCATCATTTTCAGTATCAGTTTCAGGCTGTAAGAGAGGAATTAGTCTGTCAGGACATTGAAAGAAAGCAGTCGGAGCAGCATGCTGAAAAAGTTCAGCGAGAGAGAGAGAGAGAGAGAGAGAGAGATGGAAAGTGAAGAGCTGGTTTGCCCTTTCACCATGGCACCACACGAAGCCTCCACAGTTTAATGTGCTGGAAACCACACGCATTTGGCACGCCGTCCGGCTCCTTCTCTAGTTGCAATTTCTCTCTTCTTGACAGTTTTCATTCATGTTTCTACTTGCTTTTGACTTTCTGTAATCCAAAAAAAATCTTTGATTTAATCCAGTTTTCCAGTAAAAACATCTAGAATTGCATTTGGTATTAAGGCCTGTAATTGTAATTCTTAAGTAAAGGCATCTTTTTTTTTAAGGTGAGACACTTCGGGCAAAAACAGCTTCATTTTATACACCTCTCAGTTTTGAGATTTTGGGCTTTTTGGATGTTCATTGAAGTGTTTATTTTCTAGCTTAATGGAATGAAAACATCCAATAAAATACACTTTTATGTGCATCTTTTAAAGCATTTTAGCAATTTGTGTTTGTAGATTTCAATTACAGTACATGTTTATAAAGACAGTTTTCAATAAACAGGTATGCATATTTATTCATATCTTCATTGTAAAAAGCAATTTGTTATCTTTACTTTAAAAAAGAGAGTACACTCATTGTCTTATAATCATTAATTAAACAAACTATGTGCATAATTATAAAAGTTAAAAGTCCCTTTATTCATCAGGGGTTGCCACAGCGAAATGAACCGCCATCTTATCCAGCACGTTTTACACAGTGGATGCTCTTTCAGCTGCAACCCAGTATTGGGTAATACCCATACACACTCATTCACACACACACACACACACACACACACACACACACACACACACACACTACAGCCAATTTAGAACTCAGAATGCCAACTGGCCCAACCGGAACTCGAACCAGCAACCTTCTTGCTGTGAGGCAACAGTGCTAACCACTGAACCACCATGTCGCCCTTGGTTTACTGGCTTATTTAAGTAATATCAACTTGGGTAACACTTTATTTTGATAGTTCATTTGAGTATTAGTAGACTGTCTGGTTAATATCTGTTGACACTGACATTTAACAGTCCTTCAACAGACATTTAACTGACTATGAGAAACTTTGCAATTACATGTCAACTTAAACTAACCCTAACCCCAACCCCAACCCCAACCCCAGCCTAACAGTCTACTTATAATCTAATGATAATTAGTTGCAATGTAACTTAAATTCAAAACCATCAAAATAAAGTGTGACCTCAACTTGACCTCAACTGTTGCTGTTAAGGCAACAGGTTTACTCACTTTTTTAAAGTGACTAATTGCTTTTTACAGTGTATAGTCTGAGGGTTTTAGAGAGGGATGTCTTTACACATAATTTGCCTGATTTTATTCATTCATTCATTTTCTTTTCGGCTTAGTCCCTTTATTAATCTGGGGTCACCACTTTGGAATGAACCGTCAACTTATCCAGTTTGTTTAACGCAGCGGATGCCCTTCCAGCTGCAACCCATCTCTGGGAAAGCCTGATGTTATTTTATTCTTTATTTTATTACTTTGTTATTTTATTATTTTCAGGCTGTTTGCAGTATTTTTTGAATTGTAGAGTTTTAAAAAGAGATTCCTAAAATCTTTTTTTGATTCCAATATTTTAAAAAAATATTTTGAACCTAATTTCATCAAATGTTACATTTCATTTTTTTGTGCTAGAAATGTATGCAAATTAGCACATTATTCAGTAAATGATGCATCATATAAACATAAAATGCTTAAAATTGTTAAAGAGCACTTGCATGCAAGGTCAAAAAACACTTTCATTGTCTTATAATATGCATTTATTTTTACCAAATTATCCCAACGACTCCCATATGATTTGTTCAGCGATTCATTTGTTCCCAAACCACTCCTTAGCGCAATGCTAATCTGCGCTTATAGGTCCGGTGACCCAGTCTGTTGTGATTGGTCGACTGATTTCAGCACAAGACAGAGAGAAATGCCCACCATGGCTTATCAACAATTTTGAAGTAGTCAGAGTATATGTGAGAGCCCAATGCAGGAATGCATTAAAGCAATGCAGTTTAACACCAGCATATTGCTCTATTCTTAACCATGACACACATTCAGTATTAATCCACACAGTGGCAAAAGCTGAACTACTTTGAAACTTGACTGCCACACGTGTGTAGGAAAAGCTGACGGTGGCCATAGCAACAACAAACGGCAGTAGATTGCAAGCTCACAAATGCATTTAAATTTGTAAACAAAGCGGCACGCGTCGCGTTTTCAACGTGGTTTTAGACGCGATATGAGAATATAAAGAGTTAATCAGATACAGTACAAGCCACGTGGAGTGATTACAAGTAACAAAACACAATTAAACACATAATTTGCAAGCTAGAGAAAACAAGAAGGCAACCATTGTAATCGCACTTACTTACACTTGTGAAATGGATGAAGAAACTGATCCATGAACTATGTACTGTAAAGTTCCCATACATCAACAGTCTTTTCTGATCCTAACTTTAACAAACGGCCGATGAATCCCCTGGTGTAAGAGTGTAGATTGCTGAAGCACTCGTCAAAAAAATGACGGGAACACAGCACAAGGCTGGGGCTATAATGCTGAGGTATTTTTGCAAAAATTAACTTCAACCACTGACTCTTCACAACCTCATCTTTGGGTAGGGAAAATAACACTAAATTTCCCTCACACTTCAGAGCACAGTTTCTTCGCGACATGATTTAACCAGGATCTGCTACAATGTTTGTCTTCCTCTTTTTCTTTTTACAGTGTGGGCGGGGCCGGGGGTTTCAATTTTCAATTTTCTCGGCTTGAGTTCCGTTTCGACGTCACACTGATTCAGCTAATGATTCGTTACCGTGGCTGTTAATTTAAACCACTATGAGTCGACCCTTTATAGATGAATCAATAGTTTTAAACATGGTGCACTTTCATATTTAAGCCTTGAATATGGATATTTTACTTCACTTAGAGCTATGTTGCACACTGCATGGAAGGTCATTTTCAAAAGCGCATAATAGGGGCTCTTTAATGCAATCAATAAATTGTGGAAGTATGGTGTAGCTTTTTTTTACCCCATTACATTGAAGTATCTTGCTGGTCACTCTTGAAACATGGTTTTCATAATATCAATTCAGCCTTTCAGATGGAGAATATCTTTAGCATTTTTTTTCTGGGCCAACGCAAATGAAAGATTGGACTATAAGCTTTGGATGAATGCTCTGTTTAAATGGGAGATTGCAATTATCGAGCCGGTGATATAAATACCCGCAGCATGTGTCGTGGATGCGGCATACTCCGCAGCTCAGGAGTTTTTTTTATGGTGTTAAGATCAGGAGAGGAATCTGTCGCTACGGAGGTTATGACTGAATAATACTCGACAGGTGACCACGTTAAACTGCTGCAGCACCAGCTCCATCAATTCCACTACTCAGGAATTGGACACAGTGCATTTCACAATTCAATTAGTATTGTTAGGACAGACACAAGTATGCTGTACATGTGCTGTGGGTTATATAAATGCTGCAGTATTTAAGGTCATCGTACTTGTGTTTTGTAACTGTGTTTTCTTCTCTGCCGGTCAGGTGCTGTATGATGTGCGTGGCATCCTAGAAAAAAACAGAGACACATTCAGAGATGATATCCTCAACATGCTAAAGGACAGCAGGTGATCTATGCAGTTCTTTAGTGTAATTTGTGATTCTTACTTGCTGTGAGGCCAGTAATGCATACTGTGATGCTTCAACAAAACAAAATGTATATCAAATATTTTGGGTGAATTATAGCAAAATATAATATACAGTAAAAGTAAACATATAAGGAGCTTCTATGAGGTTATGTCAGCTGAGAGACCAGATGGAATATTTTGTACTTTTAAAAAGAACATTTTCTCATTGATAGACTATCTAGAATGATCTATAAAAGGCAAAAGCGAAAACAAAACTGTCCAAAATATGTACTGTGCCTGAGATCATGACTACACTCAAAAAATGACGTTTCCTGTTTGTTCAAACTACTTAAAAATGATTTTGGAGGACAACTTAATTGTTTTATGTTCAATCCATTTAAATTTGCAAAAACTAATAAGTTAACTTAATTGCTTCATATTGTCCCAACACAAAACGATTGTGTGGATCCCAGCATTATTTACAATGCAGAGTCACAGTCAGATTACAGAATTTAAAACTCCATTTATTTTCTCCATAGTGAAATAGATTGGAACAATAACTAATTAACCTTTTAAAACAGACCAGCTCAAAAGTTATCGCTCAATTGTGTATGCTTTTGTTGAACCCACCTGTTGTTGAACCCATGAATTTACAAATAGTGGTGTTAAAACAAAATTACCATAACAGCTTTAATAAATAATTTCTTATTAACTTTTAAATCGCAAATTAAAAAGTCTGTAGCCGTGTCAAATTTAATATGTTTAATTTCCGGTTCATAAGGTCACACTTATCACTTCATGCACTCACATTTTTTCACATATAACCTACTGTCTAACAACTTGGTCACAGGCAAACAAAGCAACACTAAAGCCCATAGAGTCAAACAGACAATTAAAATACTGGATAAAAAGCCTCTAAGACATCATCATTGTACCATTTTAAAAAAGCATAAACTGTTAGGCTGGGAAAATGTTATGAAGTATTCAAACATCTCGTCACCTTGGAATTATAAGGTTCTTTCTGCGTTCTGAATGATTTTGAGATATTGAGCTTCAAAGTTATTGCATTCCATAGCAAACAGTATGTGTGTAACATTTGTTTTTTAAATAAAAAAGTCTTAAAATGTAAACAGCTTATAAAAAACATCCCATAATGTAAATAAGTTGTCATTTAATAAGAATATGTCAATAACTCAGTTTTGACAAAAATGTCAGAAAGAACCTTATAATTCTAAGGTGACGATTTGTCTTCTGTATAAAATCATTCATGGTCTGTCATCTCCACCACTCAGTCAGTTTGTAAACATAGGGATCACCACACACAGAGCAACATGAGGGGCAGCTTGAGGAGACTGTATTGTCCCACTCCGGAAAAGTGTCTTTGGTCAGGGTGCCTTTTCAGTTACAGCTGCACAGGACTGGAACTCTGTCCCTGGAAGCATCAGAGAAATAACCTCATACAATATGTTTAAAAAATATTTAAAAATCTGGTTTATAGAGCATCAGACGTGTCATCATTCCTATTAACATGAACCTACCCAGGATGATACCACTTGTGCCTGCCATTTTAATGATTTGTTGTTTAAATGTTTTTTTAACCATTCTTATCTTTATTCATAATGTTGGTGTTTTTAGTTTAATTTGTTCTTGTAGGTGTTTTATTAAGATCTACATAACTACTGTATGTCTATTTTAGTGCTTCTTAACTATGCTTGATTGATTGTATCATTTTTGTATTGTTTTTTAGGTTGACAATTTTAACATCTGTCCTGGGGACAACAGATGAAAAATAGCCTTCTGGCTAATTCTGGTGCATTTGCAGAAATGCTAATTAATCTACACTGTCCTAAATAAACTAATAAAATAAAATAAAAATAATAACTAAATTATTTGCCATTAAGACATGTGCATAATATGGTACCAGTTATTTTACAAGATAGTAGTATTCAGCTTAATGTGCATTTTAAAGGCTTAACTAGGTTAAGGTTGCAAATGAGGTGTTTTGTTCTGTAGCCAATCAGAAAAATCTTGACCTTAGCAGTAAAAAAAAATATATGTTTTTTTAATTCCAAAACTAAAGCCAAACTAAAAGAAATATGACTTTCTCCATAAATAATAAAAAAAACAATAAATATTTTGCAAAAAAAACTTGAAATAACAAAAGAAAAAAGTGACTCAACATAAGATTAGAAGGCTATTTGTGCAGAGCTTTTTTAGTTGATGCAACTTATATTGAGTCAAGTGCATTAATTGAATTAAAAATTGAGTTAACTAAAAAATTAACTAAACTAAACTAAATTTGAAATTGAGTTAACTTTTTTTTACAGTAGCAACTTAAATCCTTTTTTATACTTCTCTTTTGTCTTTTCTTGTTGTCTTAGCTCTTCCCCTCATTAACATAGCTGAGACTTTTTTTACTTTTGTCTTTTTTGTTCAATTATCATATTTTTCTTTGCTTCACATCAAATGTTGATTATTAGAATTGACTCATGACTTACAACACTTTAACAAAGAGCTTTTAAAATCCTTATGGCATGAAAATGAAAATGTTTCTGCATTCCTACATCCATACATTTGTCTAAAAATGAGTTTAAACATCCAGCAGTTGTTGCTGACCTCGATTTCTGTTATAATATAAATAATGTGATAAATTCTGGTTGAGTGCTACATTGTCTTCAGTGATCAATTCTCTTGGGTCTCTCAGGCTTGACTTCATCTATGACCTGTTTGAGCGATTTGGCAGCAGGAGTGGAGATGAGACTTTGAAGATGGGCACTGCCCGCCGGAAACCAACCGTCAGCTCTCAATTCAGGGTGAGACTGAATCTAGAACTTATATGCCATGTGACACTGTATTAAAATAAATCAGGAAAAGAAGATTGTGAGACTACTGTTCTGTTTCAAAACCTAGTCAACTGCCTTTAAATGGACTCTCAAAAAAATAGCTTTTTTACAAGCACAAATTCAGCATCACATTTCATGTTACACACATACATTTATACAGCTATCTTTATGGTGACTTCATACTGAATTATTTCAACGCAATCTTACAGAAATTCGTAACTTTTTGATTTAGTGGCTAATTCGTATGAGTTTGTTTGATCTAATTCGTACAAATTAGTACGATTTGCTCATCACCCAATGACAATTGGGATTATGGGTGGGGTTAGGTGCCATACCTCCTTTTTAAAATCGTACATTTTCGTACGACTAAACTCGAATTAGCCACTAAACTGACAAAACGTAAAATACTTACGTTTCCTCATGAGATCAGGCTGATTATTTCTATACTGTACAGGCTGTATATGCTACACCCCTGCCCCAAACCCAACTCTCACATTTTTTTTTACATTTTTTTAAATACTTAATTATGTGTGATTTATGGGGTATTTTCTTCATGGGGACCAAAAAAAATGTCTCCATGATGTTAAAATGACTGGTATTGATATACATTTGGGGATATTTTGTCCCAAGATGTAAGAAATATAAGGTACACACACACACACACACACACACACACACACACACACAAAATGATTCATTCAAGATGGAGGATGAAACTATAAGCTAATTTTATTTCAGAAATATTTACTCTGACATTGGTATTTAGGGACATCAAAATATAAAATATGGAGTCAGGCCTACCAGAAATAAAAATTTTTCTCCATAGAGGAAATGACTTTTGATGATGTTTAAAAGCCTTTTAAGACAGGCCTAGAAGGCTGCAAGGTTGCTAATAATTTCTTAACATTTTGTTTTCCCAAATTCATGTTAAATTGATTTATTATTAATTAATGTAGTAATTATTATTACTACATTATCCAAAATACTGCAAAGACATCAACATTTAAAGCATCACCACAAGCAAATCTCATGAAAATAGTTCTTTATGAATGACATGAATCAGCATCCTAAAATCACTAGATTTTGAATATTAATATTTGCTATCATTTTGATTTGATTATCGCTCGCAGTACTTTATTGTAGTTTTTCCATTACTAAAGCTACATGCAGTCTGTAGCTTTATTTTTCAAATAAAGTAGAATTTATTTTTTCTGCACTTGCGTGTCTTTGTGTCAGTCTTGCATGTGTGTGTTTTGCCCTCTTTGTCTGTGTCCCTGTATATCTGCAGCTTTGCGGGGTTACGGGGCTTTGCATGTCATAACTGCCGTGCAGGGGATTTGGCAGCTGCCCTTGTACTGTGGCTCTTAAAGCCAGGGGATTACCCACAAACCGGGCACAGGGGTTTGACAGGGTCCGTGCATGTTCCCCTGCTCCCCTGTCATTAAAGCCGGCCTGGAGCCTCTCAGTCTGAGGCTGTGGGACAGAGTGCCAGGTTGAAGGGTCCTTGATGGAAATACTGGGCCCGTCACAGCCTGTCTTTGCCCTCTTTAACAGGAGTAAATAGCAGCTGTGGTTGCTGAACGCCACTTTTGGTGTTGCTGCTTTCCTGCGCAGGGCTGTAATTTAGTGTTATTGTGTCTCTCTGTGTGTGTGTGTGTGTGTGTGTGTGTGTGTGTGTGTGTGTGTGTGTGTGTGTGTGTGTGTGTGTGTTTCAGGACTCTCTTCATGCACTGATGGCCACTTTAAGTGCCTCCAATCCCTTCTTTGTGCGCTGCATTAAACCTAACATGGAGAAGGTAGGATTGACACACGTTTTTTTGTACTGTAGATATCACATTCTTGTCCTGTTTACTTTCCTTATTGAGTGCAACAAACAATAAAAGCATTCGTATGAAACATACGTTTCAAAAAGAAAACAAATCACTCAGAAATTAAATGTATGGTTTACCCATAAATAAAAATGTACTCCTTATGTATAAACACAATCAAGTGGTTTCAAACGTTTATGAGTTTCTACAAGAGAAGCTGAAAACCTATAAGCATTGATAACCTTAGTAGAATAAAACGAGAGAGTTAATGGTTACAAGTATTCAGCTTTCATCAGAATGTCCTCTTTTGTGTTCAACTGAAGAAAGAAAGTCAAATTACACTAGACAATAAACAATAAAGGGGAAGTAAATGATGACAGAATTTTCACTTTTGGGTGAACTGTTCCTTGAAGGTCTGTCATTATTTTTTCACTCTTTACAAATCATCACCTTGGAATTATAAGGTTCTATCTGTGTTCTGAATGATTTAAAGATATTGAGCTTCAAAGTTTTTGCATTTCATAGCAAACAGTATGTGTGTAACATTAGTTTTTTTTTTTTAATAAAACGTCTTAAAATGTAAATAACTTATAAAAAACATCCCATAATCTCTTACCAACTGAATTGGGACTGGATATGGGAAAGTATCCAGGTGATGTCTAAGAATCCTGCCCATCAACTTATACACTATAAACTGATCCACAAGGCCTATGCAACTTCATATGTGCTACTCCGAATGAAGCGGTTACCTACCCCTTTTTGTACATTGTGTAATTCAAACTCTGTGGGGACATATATGCATATGTTTTTTGAATGTCCACTTATCAGTACATTTTGGGATAGGGTATTTCAAACTATCTCAGAATTGTGTGATGTGTTCATTCCTAAATACCCCAATATCTGTTTATTGAATGATGATTATGATCTAAACTTAAACACTTTCCAACGCAGGATATTTCATGCTGCACTAACTGCAGCCAAGAAGGTTATATTTAAAATATAGCATGAACCTGCATTCCCAGCGGACAAAATGTGGCTTATTGAACTAAAAAATAGTGCGCTGTTAGAACGTTCTACAGCAAGAATTAACAGAGCTAAATCCCAAACAATCAAAGCATGGTCTGATTTTATTGAGAAAATGTCTTGTATAATAACTAGATAAACTAAAGCATACTGAAAGATAAATAATATTATATTAGAGGTGTATAAAGGTCACTTCTCACCCTAGAGTTTTTCTTTTCCTGTGTATTGTTATTTATTTATTATTTTATTGTATTTATTTTATTTTATTTATTTTATTATTATTTTTAATGTATGTTCATTTCATGCAAACCCTGGCTTGTATATAGTTGTTGCTAGCTATATATGCTGGCTTTCTGCAATAAATAAATAATCACAAAAAAAAAAACATCCCATAATGTAAATAAGTTGTCATTTAATAAGAATATGTCAATAACTCAATTTTGACAAAAAATGTCAGCTAGAACCTTATAATTCTAAGGTGACGAAATGTGTCTTGCCTGTCAGACGCAAAAGATATTTTAATATCCATATAATGACATGACCAAAAAGTCTCCCAATGTGTGTAAATGCTTTTCCAGAAATGTTTTTTGCTTATATTGGTTAAAAGTATCTTTACGTTCTTATAGCAATCATGAATTAATGTAGTTTTGATAGTTTGTAGTTCAATATTTTCTATGGACCACAAAATGCTTGTTTAATTATTGTGATTTCTCTGAATTATGAATAAATGAGTGCTTACTAGATTATTCATGCATTAGTATTGATAATAGACATCATGAAAATACTGTATTGTTAATGTGACCAAATGTTTTATTTTATTTTTAATTTAATTTAATTTAATTTAATTTAATTTAATTTAATTTAATT
>CAIGQZ010032266.1:10735450-10746050 GCA_903798205.1 Danio tinwini | reverse complement strand
TTAATTTAATTTAATTTAATTTAATTTAATTTAATTTAATTTAATTTTTATTCATTCATTTTCTTTTTGGCTTAATCCCTTTATTAATCCGAGGTCGCCACAGCGGAATGAACCGCCAACTTATCCAACATGTTTTTACGCAGCGGATGCCCTTCCAACCGCAACCCATCTCTGGGAAATTATTTAATATTTAATTTTTTATAAATTTTTAATTTAATTTAATTTAATTTAATTTAATTTAATTTAATTTAATTTAATTTAATTTAATTTTATATTTAATTTAATTAAATTTTTTTACTTAAGTTAATTTAATATTTTATTTCATTTTATTAATATAATAATTAATTAATTTATTGTCTATGCGGTGGCGCAGTGGGTAGCACGTTCACCTCACAGCAGCCTTGGCTCTGTCAGTTGGCATTTCTGTGTGGAGTTTGCATGATCTCCCCGTGTTCGCGTGGATTTCCTCTGGGTGCTCCGGTTTCCCCCACAGTCCAAAGACATGTAGTACAGGTGAATTGCTTATGTTAAAATTGACCGTAGTGTATGAGTGTGTATGTGAATGAATGTGGATGTTTTCCAGTGATGGGTTGCAGCTGGAAGGGCATCCGCTGCTTAAAACATATGCTGGATAGGTTGGCGGTTTATTCCGCTGTGGCAACCCCAGATTAATAAAGGGACTAAGCCGAAAAGAAAATTAATAAATAAATAATTCATTTATTTATTTATTTATTGGATTTATTTTGTTTACATTTGTTTACATTTTTTTTTTTATTTAGCAATTTTATTTCACTGTTCTTTGGTTCTGAATGATATTCCAGTAGTGCTCATATTCAAGCAGTTTAGGATGCTCAATATTTGGCATCAATAATATCAAACAGCACTGGTCCTTGCTTGCCTTGTAACCAAATATTGATGCACTAAATTTGCTAATGCAAATGAGAATTGGGAACTATGAGAGAAAGATTGTAAATGATAGAGATTCACTGGTCAGTGTGTGCTTGTAGTGCATGAAAAATAGCAATGTATTTGTAAAAATGTTCCTTTTTGGGAAAAAATTTACATTTTATTTATTTTTTATAAATTTTATTCCAGTTGCAAATGTAACAAACGTTTTAAAACGAAATAAATGTTCCTAAAGCAACATGGCATGAGCCATTTAAATAGGTTTTCAGGGAATGTGTTTTTAATGCAAATGTATGTCTTGAGTCAGCCTCCCTAAGCTCTCAAATGACTAAGATTTGAATCTACAATGTTGATGTCTGGGGGGAAAAAAGAAAACATTTTTGGGTTTGTGAGTTAATGAAAAGATAATGCTTAATTCAATCATAAAAAATAAAATAAAAAACAATAATCTTTAATTAAACACTTTAGAACGGCACGGTGGATCAGTGGTTAGCTGGGCCAGTTGGCATTTCTGTGTGGAGTTTGCATGTTCTCCCCTTCTTCGAGTGGGTTTCCTCCGGGTGCTCCGGTTTCCCCCACAGTCCAAAGATATGCGCTGTAGGTGAATAAAATGAACTAAACTGGCCATACTGTGATTGCGGCTGAAAGGGCATACGCTGTGTAAAACATATGCTGGAATAGTTGGCCGTTCATTCTGCTGTAGTGACCCCTGATAAACAAGGAACTAAGCTGAAGGAAAATGAATGAATGAAAAGTGTTTAGTTTAATTAGCGTGTCAATTAGAGGTGTGAACCTACACTGGTCTCACGGTTCGGTTATGATTATCATGCCATCGATTTGGTTCAATTCGATATCTCGGTGCATCACGGTGCATTGACGATGCTTTTCATACACAATTATATATTTTCTTCACAGCACAGCAATTCTTGTATTAAAATGTATAATTATATTTTTATTTATGTACTATTTGTAATACAATTTTGTCATTTAATACAAACAGTCAGATATATAAACTGTACCTTTAAAAACTCAAGTACATGCACAGAACAACCTGAGCATTTATTGCAAATAAACAAATATAAATATCCTGCTCGCTTTCTGAGCCTTGTCTAGCAAGTTCGTTCTTACACCCCTATGATTGGTCACACACTCAACAGAAAGGGCTGCGATTGGCTCTGACGCGCTAGCGCTGTTCACCGATGAGTGACATTGATAAACGGCAGCGGCGATCACAGCTGATCCATGATAGATGCGGTGGAGAAAACTCACTATGCAGACAAAGCTCGTGTCTGTATCCAGAAGCAACACTGTAACAGCCGAGAGGAGAGGAAAAGTCACACCAGCAGGTCAAAGGGCCACAGAGAGAGAGAGAGAGAGAGAGAGAGAGAGAAAGGGAGTTTACTTTCATTTTCTCAGTTGCAATGAAATAGGGGCTTCTGCTGTATGTGTCAGTGAAACTGTCCAGCAAACACACATGCTGTGAAATTGTGCACAGTTTCTGCATTTTGAAGTAGTTGGAGCGTTGTAAATACTCGCACTCACCTCCCTCACCATCGTGAGCTACAGCGACATAGCGCATATGAAATAAATGACGTCAGTACATAATAAGTGGTTATGATTATTACTGAACTGATACCGAATTATCTGCTTCTGCATCGTGGTGCACCAAAGAAACAATTAATTTTGACACCCCTAGTGTCAATTTAAATAGAGCAGAAAACCTATGGTTTAACCCTGGGGTGGACAAACTCGGTCCTGGAGGGCCGATGTCCTGCACAGTTTAGCTCCAACTCAAATCTTTTTTCTGAAAGACAAATAAAGACCATATTTATATTTGAAATTGGGAAGAAATGTCATCAGATCTTTAAAGAATGAGACAAGTGTTAAAAAACTAAATGCAAACTCATACCTAGGCCTTTATACCTAAGATTTTTCACAGATTTTCCGCAGATTTTCGCTGATTAATTCTGTTTATTTACTTACAGTTAACTATTTATTGTTAATCTAATTGGATTTGCATTTTAAACATTAAATAAAAGATAAAAAGAAATTATTTTTATTTCACATTTTAAGGTTTTAGTTATAATACTAAAATAATTCCGCAGAAATCCACAGATTTTTACCAAAAGTCTCAGCAGAAATAGCAAAAAACTTCCGCAGATTCTGTCTGGCCCTGCTCATACCTAATGAATGCATTTTAGCTTCTGAAGTTAAAAGCAAAGGTTTTTATTCATCATCAAATCAAAACAAATCAAATGTAGCATGTTAAATCAAACCATGTACACTTTTATATACAGAATATAACTTTGAATCATTTAAATGTAAACCTGCACATCAGTTTAAACTGCGCATAAAATAACTAATTTTTTCAAACTAATGAATAAATTCATTGATCCATTCATTAACTTGCATTGTTCTAAGATTAGCTAAAGTATTTTACAGGAAACCTCATCGAAAAAGTACCTAATTTAATAGCAATGTAGTGGCCTTTACTTTTATTAAAGTATCTGAGAACAGGCTTTCATCCTCCTCATATACAAGTGCTGTTAGTCTGTGCTGTTCAGCTCTCTCCACATAGAGTCTCATTGTTCTGCTTGACTCTTCCTGAATGCCAGCACATTCCTCCAGCCCAAACAGGCCTGCACGGGGGTCAGAGGTCACGACTGCCCGCTTCAGCGTCACTGACCTGCGGCAGAGCCATGAACACACAACAGCCAGAACACCGCTCTGTGCCTCTTCGGCTCATGCTACTGGAATTGTCATGATTGCATTGATTTATGCAGGAATCTTTTATTTGAGAATCAGGTTTGAGTTATTGTATTGTGAAAGTTGTCCTCAGGGAGGGGAATCACAGCCATGGCCACATCTGGCGCTCCGCCTGGATCCCTTCGTCATTAAACACCTTTTCTTTAGTCGATTCCACAAAACAGTCATCTCTTGCTCATCTTAGCCTTCTTTAAGGCAAGAAAGTGTCATTACGTTTTGAGATTTTGGGCTTTTGGTGCTTTTTTTTGTCCAATATAAAGAAAACATTCAAAATACACTTAAACAGTTAGTTCACCCAAAAATTAAAACGTTGTCTTAACTCACCCTTCTCTGACACAAACCTGTTTGGGTTTCTTTCCTCTGTTGAAGACAAAAGAAGACTTTATGAAAAATGTTGGAAACCTGTAACCATTGACTTCCATAATACTTTGTTTCTCCAACTATGGAAGTCAGTGGTTACACGTTTTTAACATTCTTCAAAATATCTTATTTTGTGTTTAACAGAAAAAAAAAACAGTTTGGAACCACCGGAGGGAGAGTAAATAGAGGGTAATTTTTCATTTTTGGGGTGACCTATTAACCCTTAAGTGTTTTCTTTTGTGCTTTTTAATTTCTGTCAGTAGATATAAGTTTGAACACTGATTCTTTAGAGGTGGGACAAAAACATGCAAGACTGAGAGAGAAATAAAATTACTAAAGCAAATGAAACTACATTTTTGTAACTTTAGTGTACTAAGCTACTGAGTTACGTTTTGATACAACCTCAATTTCCACAGAAGAAAAAAATATTTTACAATTTTAAATAATTTGCTTAGAAATTGAATGAAGGTATTGACACAGTTGTGCACACAGGATATTATTCCACCAATATAAAGTTAAGAGTTGGCAAACATGGATAACATGCTGGTTTTGGAGTGTTAAAGTGCACAGCAAAAAAAAAAAATCAGTGTACATTTAACTCAATTTGAGTTTAACTTAACACTCCTTGGGTGTACATAGGACTCCCTCCATTTTTGAGTTAACATAACACCTTCTAAAGTTCCTTCTGAAATGTGTACATGACTCTCAGAGTTCATTTTAACACAGTAAGAGTTTATTGTTACATTGAACTGGAGTGTGTGTTACTCTTCAAAGTGTTAATATATTACCTTTTTTTCAATATTATCAATTGGTGTGTGTGACAGATAACAGTGATCGAACATGTTGAAAATAGTTTTCATTTATTAAATGTTCATTAATCTTTTCAAAATTATTTCAATAGATTTAACTCTTTGCATTTTAAAATGCAACAAGACATATTTCAAGATTAAGCAAAACATACTGATTTGATCACTGTTTGTCTGAAAGAACCAGTTCGAGTAAATAAACTGGACTTCCCATCACTAGTAGTGGAAAAATTAATACTTTTAATTAGGTTAAAAGTTTAACACTTTAAAAAAAGCTCTTAAAAATACACTTTTTCACACTTGTGGGTTAAAATGTACTCCGGTATTAACACTGAACAACACCAAAAAAATCACACTGTATAATTACCCTGTACTGTATATTTACTGTATATCACACTGTAAAATCACACTGATTTTTTGCTGTGTGGAAACCTCAGCTTCAACTCATGTTATTCATGTTTTTTACCTAACATGCATTATTAACAAAGCATTAATTAAAGGAATTAGGAGCCTTATTGTAAAGTTGAGTATTCCAACATTATATATAATGTGTTGCTAACATTCATTCCTTATTTGTTCATGTTAACTAATACATTAATTGACTAATCTGTTAGCTAATTAATACACATTTAGTTTATATAACAAATGTAGTATTGCTGAATTAACGTGTCATTCATTATTAGGTCATGTTATATAATGCATTATGTGATCCATCCATTGTTCACTATTACTTCATGTTAACTAATGTATTAAATAACACATTAATATATGTTTAGTTAACATTACCAAAGAATAATTAATGTTTAAAGGATGTGTTGTTCACTGTTAATTCATATTGACCAATGCATTAACTAAAGTATAACGAAGACACCCTTATTGTAAAGTTTTACTGTTAAATTGAAGGTGGTGGTTGTGTTAAATACACTCTATTACTAATCACTCATAGCATTTACCCTTTTTTTTTTAAATCCCAATAGCAGTTATAATTTCTGCACCTGTTTTGTCCATGTCTCAAGAATCCTTATTTTTAAAGGGAATTAGGTCACACTTCACAATAGTTCAATAGTTAATGTTAGTTGATGCATTTACTAACATGAACAAACAATGAACAATACATTTACTACAGCATTTTTTCGTTAGTTAACATTGGTTAATGAAAATACAGTTTCATTAACGAACAGTGCAATAACTAATGTTAACAAGCATGAACTTGGATGTTAATTATGCATTAGTGAATGTTGAATTATGATTAATAAATCCTGTACAAGTGTTGTTTATGATTAGTTAATGTTAGTAAATGCATTAACTAATGAACCTTATTGTAAAGTGTTACCGGTAATTTTCTCAAAAAAGAAAAGAAAAGATTTTCTCTTTTTTTTTTCCTGCACTATTATTTGCTCTTTAGCAGCACATACTGTAAACACACCACACTTAGCCGACTTTTTTCACACCAATATTCTTAAGTTTTTTGCTTTTTTACTGAGGGATATGTTCATAAACAATTTACTTGATTTATGAAAGTTTTAAACATCTCGCCTACATTTTTGATACTCAGAGAGAACAAAAATACACCTCGGTCTCTCGTCACATTGGCCTGACGGGATGATTTCAGTTCAGATTCTGCTGAGTGAAGTGAAGGACACGGCAAAAGGCAATAGTGGAACAAACCGCACCAGATGTCCTGGCCACCAACAAAGAGGCCTGCTTTTTAACATAGTGATCAAACGGCCTGATGGGACAGGAGTGTGTGAGAGGAGCTGAACACCACGGCACTGACGCAACGCCTCACACAATAGACATAATCAATCCCAGTGGAAACATCCCATGACCCCCTTTTCTGACCACAGATATCTTTTGTTCTTTATGCCATGGATAAAAACAAGTATTATTTTGGGCTGGTTGGTATGAAATTAAATTAGTTTTTTTATCGTCTCTGGGGGTGGTCTCGCTGGACCAATAATGTACCAAAGAATGTAAAATACCTGTTTTTCTAACTGACATTACCAAGCCCTCTTATATTTTTAGCCCTTTTTCCCTGTTTTGCACAGCAAAAATATTTTATTCAGTATTTTAGCTTCAAACATTTGATGTTCCTTTAAACAAATGACCAAATTTAGATAAGCTACTAAGATCCAACTAAAATTATGAATTGAGTCAACGTAAGACAGGTCATGCTAGGAGCTAGCTACTAAATAATTGTTTTAATTACTTATAATAATTATAATATATACAGTTGAACGCAATATTATTAGCCCACTTGTGAAATTTTACAATAAATATTAATAAATAACAAATATTTCCCAAGTGATGTTTAACAGAGCAAGTACATTATTCACTGTATTTCCAATTATGTGTTTTTTTCTGTAGAAAGTTTGATTTCCTTTTGTTTAGCTGGAGTATGACAGTTTTTCTCAGTGGCTTTGGTGCATTTCTCACATCACTAATTACATTTGCACAACAGTTAATGCATTTCTCAAAACAATTAGTCATTTGTGTACATCATAGTAGCAGTTTCTCATTCCCTCCAACAAGTTGCAAATGCTTTTGGACATGCATCAATTGCTTTTATACAACTCTCTGATGTTTATAACATGATCATTTGCTTATGTCATGTCAGTCAAAATTAACTAAACTTGTGGATGCTAAATAGTCATTCCATATGAAACTAATAGTCCTTATTTCATTACTTGAGTCATTACATACAAAAATGTTGAACTAGTCAAATCTGTCAAGCTCATTTTATTTAAAAACTTTACTTTTTTTTCCCTTAAAATGTCTCCTAAATTGCCCAATTTTATGAATGATTTACAGACCTGTGTATGTTGTAGGTTCAGTTCCAATATGTACTGCAATATTGTTTACAGTTGTGCACAGCTCTACCCAAAAGAAGGTTATGTTTGTTGTAAATAACATTAGACACTGAATATGTATGTTTCACATTTTTACTGCAGATGCTCTTTGCAATTCTAATTTATTCACAGCATTGTGCAAAATAATAAATACACCCTTATTTACAACAAACATAAACTTCCTGTGGGTAGAGCTGTGCACAACTGTAAACAATATCGCAGTACATATTGGAACTGATCCTACAACATACACAGGTCTGTAAATTATTTGTGAAATTGTTAAATTTCGAAGACATTTTCAGGAAAAAAAAAGATTAAAATTTTTTTATAAAATGAGCTTGACAGATTTTGACAACTAGTTCAACATTTTTGTATGTAATGACTCAAGTAATAAAATAAGGACTATTAGTTTTATATGGAATGACTATTCAGAATCCACAAGTTTAGTTAATTTTGACTGACATGACATAAGCAAATGATCATGTTATAAACAGCAGAGAGTTGTGTGAAAGCAATTGATGCATGTCCAAAAGCATTTGCAATTTGTTGGAAGGAATGAGAAACTGCTACTATGATGTGCACAAATGACTAATTGTTTTGAGAAATGCATTAACTGTTGTGCAAATGTTAATAGTGTTGTGAGAAATGCACCAAAGCCACTGAGAAAAACTGTAAGGAAGTGTTTAGAAAAAAACAAAACACCAGCGAAAAAACTCGACACAGAGAAACATAAACACCTACTGCCAGCTAGCGTTTCGGAAGTGTATTGCAGAGAAACAGAAACAGTGCGCAGAAGTATAAATGCACGGCTGTAGGTCGTGCCGCTCACTTAACGCAGAAGTATAACCAGGCTTAACTTTACTGTAGTTTTCAAATGGCTGTGCAAATAGTATATAGTGCTGTCTTGAGCATTTTCAGGAAGTGTCACCAAAATCTGACTTTTTTGCATTGGAAAACATGTACAGAGTAAAGTGTCATAATGAAAACATGACAAAGCCATTTGACTATCTTGTTCATAAACAATGGTGGCAGGACTTTGCATTTTGATGACACTGACACTTTCATTGACATGAATATCTATTTTGAGCAAGTGACACACTTTAGCTGGTTATCCACTAGGTTTTGCAGTTTGTACTAATTGTTTTGAGAAATGCATTAACTGTTGTGCAAATGTAAATAGTGTTGTGAGAAATGCACTAAAGCGACTGAGAAAAACTGTAAGCACAAATATATAACTAAGTAAAGAGCTGTAGTTAAAGATAAAAGATTTCATAAATGTATTATGTTGCATCTTTGATGTAAAGGAAAGGTAAATAATTATTGTCTTGTTTGCTGAATGTCATGTTTTTCTTAGAAATGCACTCTCAATAACAAATTGTGTTTGATGTTTCCACTCCCTTCGAGATTTTAGATGTTTTTACATTAAGAAAAAAGAAAACTGTTTGATTTGGGAACCAGAAATCACTCTAAAATCCCACATTTTGGAACCTTTATTTTTAGAAGCAAGATAGTTCTGAAGGCTGTTTCACATTGTGCTTGTGCAATATTATACTGCTGTTAAACACTGACTTTGGTTCAAGAATACTGGACATAGCCAGTTTATGTCTGCTCTGATGGACATCTCTTCTATCATCTTCCAGAATGCGAATAAATTTGACCCAGATGTGGTTCTGAACCAGCTCCGCTACTCTGGAATGCTGGAGACGGTGAAGATCCGTAGAGCAGGCTTCCCAGTAAGGAGAACCTTCCAAGATTTCCTCAGCAGGTGAGCAACGTGTCCAAAAACCATCACTGAAACCCAGACAGTCCATCAAAATGCAGTTTGACACACACAATCATTTCCAGATGCCCATATCTGTTCTCTTTTTGGAAAGTGTGTCCCGTAAATGTCCTTGAATTCATAATGAACAATACCAGGGATTTTTACTTCTTCTCTGAATCAGCAAACTCTTAATCAGTGCATTGTTCTCTTACAGTAAAATATGTGTGGTGGAGAGTGTGTTTGTGTGTGTTTTCAAGCTGTACCCACTTCCTGTGCAGATACACTATGATCCTGGGGGACAGAAACCACACGGCGGACGAGAGGAAGAAATGTGTGGATCTACTGATGAAGTACGACGTCACCAAGAAAGAGTGGCAGCTGGGGAAAACTAAGGTGCGGTTGCGTGAGCAATACATGTTCACACACTGTTTTAAGTAGAAACAGAAATAAGCTGTGCTGCAGGAATGAAAGACTTGACATGAAAGCTCTTTCTCTCTCAGACTGAACTGTTTAAACTTTATGCGGTTTGTGGGTTGATCCCTGACATTCATACTTTACAGTCCTGAGAGGGTCATGTTTGATTAAAACAATCTGAAACAGAGAAGTCACAGAGATTCACATTCTTAGGGGTTTTTAACACATTTAATGTCTTCTTATTTTATATTTTTGTAGCTATTTGGCATTTATCATGACATTAACAGGTTCAAGAACAAGTTGATGAAACATTTAAACTTTTAAACAAAACTAAAAAAACACACAAAACCAGTCTCATGTTGCAAAGGTATATTTGATGGGTATGCATCTTGATTTTACCCATCAACCCCATCAATTTATCTTTATTTGACCCTTGAGTTTCCTTTTATGTCAAAAATCATTAGAATATTGAATACATTTTGTAAATGTAATATTGTAAATATATAAAAACTCCATTTTTGATTAGTAATATGCCTTAAGCACGTCATTTGGTCAACTTCAATGGCACTTTTCTCTGTATTTTTTGAACCCTCAGATTCCATATTTTCAAAGTTTTATGTCAACCAAATATTGAAAAATTCCTATCATAAAAAACTATACATCAATGAAAAACTTACATTTATTATTATGATCTATCTATCTATCTATCTATCTATCTATCTATCTATCTATCTATC
>CAIGQZ010032266.1:10633254-10717102 GCA_903798205.1 Danio tinwini | reverse complement strand
AGTATAGTATAGTATAGTATAGTATAGTATAGTATAGTATAGTATAGCAAATTTCTTCGAATAGGAAAATGATCAAAACTCTGAAATTTTCAAGCAAGTTGCTAACGGTCTAACCTGATTCAATGATTTATGCTAAGCTAAGCTAAAAGTGCTCCCTCCAAACCCAGAGATTGGCTGAACGAATAAAAAAAAAAAAAAGGAAAACTTAACTGTTTTATTCTACACTCTCAGAAATAAAGGTACGCGAGCTGTCACTGGGGTGGTACTTTTTCAAAAGGTACTAATTCGTACCTAAAAGGTCCCTATTAATACCTCAAGGGCACATATTAGTACCTAAAGAGTACAAAGGTGTTCCTCTCAAAATTTTTAGGTACAAATATAGACTTTTGAGGTACCAATATGGACCCTTTAAGTACAAATATGTACCGTTTAAAAAGGTACCACCCCAGTGACATCTCGTGTACCTTTATTTCTGAGAGTGTAGAGGAGTTATAAAATAATAAAAAATTGGATTGTTCTGTTAAAGCTTAATATGAAGATGTCTTCAGCAAGTTAATTCGATACCGTACTTAATCAAATTAACATCAAAACATGAGCAATTATTGAATAATTATTAAGTTTAAATTCTATATTAAAATCTAAAATGTTGTTTTTGTTTTTGGACTTTACAAGAATCTCTAAACTATCATTTTGTTTACACACTAGACACAAGTGAACACATACAGTACACACACATACAGACACTCAGTTCAGTATTGAAGGTCAGGTGTGAGGTTTTCTGCTATGCGTCTGTGACCCTGTTTATACCTGATATGAAGATTAAGAGATTTAATACGGGGGAGACCTATTCCTATTTGCACCTGGTGTTTTAGTCTGTCTGACATTGAAAAATTATCCAGGGAGCAGCATTTATTGTTAACTATGCTGAACGCTATAGGTGTGTGTTTACTTATTGTCATAATATATTTATATACTTGAGACTGTGGCTATTTTGAAATATAAGACTAATTGCTCCTAAATTAGTAGCTTATTGTAATAATAACAACAGATTAGTTGAGTAGTTGCTATAATCTGCTCAGAACGACTGCAAACCAATCATTGGTTCCTGCAAACCAATCATTAATGAATGAGGACTTGCTTTCTAACATCGTAACTCTTCTCTTCCCAGAAAACACTATAAAAGAGTCCGGAGCAGCACCGTCACAATCCAAAAGAACTACCGCGCTCACTTCTGGAGACAAGCGTTTCTTCGTTTCCGCTCGGCCGCAGTGGTCCTTCAGAAGCACCTGCGTGGACAGATCGCTCGACAGCTCTACCGGCAGCTCCTGGAGGAGAAACAAAGGAGAGAAGAGGAGGAGAGGATCAGAAGAGAAGAAGAAGAGAGGAGACGCCAGGAGGAGCTGAGGAGACTCCAGGAGGAGAGACAAAGGCAAGAGGAAGAAAGGAGGAGAGAGGAGGAGAGACTGAGGCTTTTAGAAGAGGAGAAGAGGAGGAGAGAGGAGGAACAGGAGGCTTTGCGGATCCAGCAGGAGGAGGAAGAGCTGAAGAGGAGGCAAGAGGAGCTCAAAAGCAAGCAGATACTGGAGGACAGAGAGGCAGGGCACAGCAGGTAAAGCGTAATCCGATGGGCAAATGTTTGAATTTTAATTTAGGTCAACTAAAATCTGCATTAGCTGCGGGACTGTGCTTAATCTCTGTCTAAAAGGATTCTCTCCTCTTTTGCCTCATATTAGGAGTCTAGTGGGGAAAAACCATCACAACCACAAGGTATTAGTTCTGTTTGACGTTACATTTGATGTTCCTATGAGAGAGATTTCTAATCTGAAAAGGTTTACGTAACGTGTTGTCCTTATTCTTTAATGTTAACTTGCTAAAATGTCTTGTTGGTAATGCCATGACCTTGTGCTGTAAAGGACAATAATCATATTAAAAACCTAATATTTTTTGTACATTTTATTATGTAACATTTTCATCAGAATGTTTTTTTCTCTGAGCCTGCTATCATGCATTTTTACTATGGTTTAACATGGTTATGGTTTATGGAAGACATACTAAAATTGCATTCAGTGTAACAATATTTTAATATATAGTTGAAGTCAGAATTATTAGCCCCCTTTTTAATTTGTTTTATTTTTTAAATATTTCCTAAATAATGTTTAACAGAGCAATGAAATTTTCACATTATGTCTGATAACATTTTTTCTTCTGGAAAAAGACTTATTAGTTGTATTTCGGCTAGAATAAAAGCAGTTTTTAATTTTTTACTAGCCCCTTTAAGCTATATATTTTTCCGACTGTCTACAGAACAAACCATCCTTTTACAGTAACTTGCCTAATTACTCTAACCTGCCTAGTTAACCTAATTTACCTAGTTAAGCCTTTAAATGTTACTTGAAGCTGTATAGAAGTGTCTTGAAAAACATTTAGTAAAATATTATGTACTGTCATCATGGCAAAGATAAAATAAATCAGTTATTAGAAATGAGTTATTAAAACTATTATGTTTAGAAATGTGTTGACAAAATCTGTTCTCCGTTAAACAGAAATTAAGAAAAAAATAAACAAGGGGAGCTAATAATTCTGACTTCAACTGTATATAACACATTATATTGACAGCCATATTTAGATATGCAGATAGAAACTTTATGTAGAGCTCAAAATACAAATTAATTGTCATTTTAAATATTCATACTTTGCCAGTGTTTTGTAATCCAGTAGGCTTTACCTATTTGTCAGCAAGGGGTTCTTTTAATATTTGAACTTTAGTATGAACAATGATTTATTTTTAAATATGTAAAGGTAAGAAAAATTATATATTTCATTTTTGCATAAATGTATGTTACGCTGAGTAAAAAAAAATGTTTTTTTGTCGCAAAAAAAGCTACACTTATTAGTTTTCTATATATATAAAAACCCTATAATAAATTTACCTTGATACTAGCACAAACTCCCAAACACATAGATATTTCTGAATTAATAAACATAGAACAAAATTGTAAAAACTTTGTTTACCTAAAAATGTCTATAAAAATATTTATATATATATATATATATAAACTTCTACACTCAAATGTGTTTACAGTTTAAGGAATACATATTGTTTCTTTTTCATTGTAGCCACACTGCATGATATTTTAAGTCATTAAATTAAAACTTTTCCTGATATGGCCATTTTTTTAAACTTATTGTAAACATGGTTCACGACCCACATAACAGAATGATAACCACACTTATGTGCCATGATGTTTACATAATATTAAAAAGAATCCCATGAATCATCCATTTTGCATGCTACAGCATGAAACTTTCTTTGGACCACTGAAAGTGCTGAATAGACAGAATCAGCTCACGCTTTCTCGTTTTCCCAGAAGGACGTGTCCCACAGCTTGTGCCAGTACTCGTCCGAGGAGGAGAGTCGTCAGATGGAGGAGATTCTGCGGCTGGAGCGAGAGATCGAACGGCTGCAGAAACAGAGAGACGAAGGGGTTTCTCTCCTGAACGACAGCTCTAGAGACGAGCTGCGCCAGAAGAGGGACGCCGAGATCTACCGGCTGGAGAAAGAGGCTTCACGCGTGGCCACCGAGTTCCTGGAGATGCTGGACTTTGGTGGTTTGGAGCAGTCGCTGTCCAGTGAGGAAAACCTTCACGATCCTTCTGAAACCACCGCTCCTCTGGCCGAGGAAGAGGTGGATGAAGGTTTTCATGCAGAGGACGAGTGTATCCCACTCCCAGACTTCCCTCCACCGGCTGCTGTGCCTCTGGATAAGGAGGTTCTCTCCAGTCTTCCTCCTCCACCTCCTGCTTTTGCGGAAGGTCCGGTTGGCACTTCTTTACCTGCAAGAATGGAGCGTCCCAAGTCCAGTTCATCCATCAAACACAACAGACTCTCAGACATCCCTCCACCCCCACCTACAGCTCCACCGCCTCCTCCACCCACGCTGATTTCAAGCAGAGTTGACTTTGAAGTGGTGTATAAAAGCCCCAGAAAGACGGAGATCTTGCTGCCGGAGGAGGAAACCAGCTTCAGTATACTGCCCGACACAGAGTCGGATTATGACCAGGAGGAGTTCGAGGAGGCACTGGGGAGTTGTGGAGATGCTGGAAGCACAAACGATGGACATCTTACTGATGAGGAAGTTCTGCGCAGATCTTCATGTACTTATAACAGCACAGACTCCTTCAGGGGAAGCTCAGACTCGGTGAGTAAATGCAGTATTGATTTGCTTGTGTATAATCATTTACTAACACACTTGTGTCATTGGAAAACTGTATTTCTTTTGTTGAACACAAAAGACTATAGGTTAGAAGCCATTATTAGGCCCACACAGAAAATGCATATACATATACAGTACTGTGCAAAAGTCTTAGGCTGCTAGTATTTTCACCAAAAAAGGTTTAAAGTTGGTTATTTCTATACGTTTCTTTAGCATGTCAGTTTGAAATATCAATTTACACTTCCAAACATTATTTTTTGTCATTAAATGCCATTCTACAGTGAGATTATTGTCTGCTCATGGAGTCTGACAACAGCCAGTGCTCCACACAGAGATCTGATCTGATTACTATTCAGTCTGTCTGGAATGACATGAAGAAACAGAACAAACAGAGACAAACTAAATCCAGAAGAACTTTGGGAACATCTCTAAGATGCTTCAAAAAAGCTACCAGCAAAGCTACCTGAAAAACTATGGGCAAATGTACCACGTGTTTTAAATGCAAAGTGTTGTCATACCAAATGTTGTTTTGAATTAGTTAATATAAGTTAATTGATAAACAAAATGTATTTATGCATTATTTTTGAAAGCATCCTCATTTTACCGCATTTTTACACAAGTGCCTAAATCTTTAAACAGTACTACAGCTTTGTAGGCAGGTTTTTTTAATCATCTTAGAGATGTTGCCAAAGTTCTTCTGAATTTAGTATATTAATGAATATGGTAGTGTTGATGTGTTTGGTCTTGGTGCTGCTTCGATTATTGGTGCAGAGCAAGTAATGAGACTTGCTTCTGACAGTATATTCACAAACATGCTGTCTGAGAATATAACACACTGCTGCTGCAAACCTAACATACATGTAACCCCATAGCAGATCTATACACAGGTGGAGCTGGGGTGGAGGAAGGTATCTAAAAACACACTGCAGATTAGGGATGTGTGCATCGATGCTGCAGTATCGATTTATTGATACTCGGAAGCTACTAATTTGTTATCTAAAATTTCTGAATATCATAGATTTTTGATTAAATTAATTTATTCATAACATAAGAGGCTAATCTCACAATCTCTCAACCTACTTAATCAATTCTAAATAATCAGTTAATTAATTCTGTCTGAAACCAATGATCTTTAGATCGCTAAATATGACAAAAATGTAGAAATAAAAAAACAGTTCCTTTTAAATTTAAAAATCAGTGAATGTATGCAGTTGTTGTATGTTGTTGCTATTGTTTATTTTAGTAAGATGTGTTATTTAATCAATATTTTTTTCTAAGAAGGTTGTTTAAACAATATAATTTATTTGTCAAATCAGATTTTCTATAAAATTATTACCATTATTGTTTTTAATAATGAATAATAAATAATAAGTTTGTATAAAATTTGTTTATAATAATTTGTTAACAAATTAGCATTATTTTGAAAAAGCACTTTCAAATTTAAGAAAAGCAGTATCGGTTAAAAACCAAAAAGTAAAAAAAAAAAAAGAATTTGGTATTGTCCTTTGCATTTTTTGTACTTTTGGTTATAAATATGACTAAATCTACATAAACCATCAACAAGTTATTTAAAACTCTGCTTAAAAGAAAGCATTAATAAATTACTTTTAAGCCGGGCCTTAAAAATTGAAGTGAACTCAGCAGATAGGCAGTGCATTCCAGATTTTAGGGGCAGCAACTGAAAACACACAATCACCTACTGTCTAAGTTTACATTTGATTCTTGGAACCATCAAAAGAAACTGATCGGAAAACCTCAAGGACCTAAGCGAAGAACATATGTTTACCAGTGTTACCGAATATTTTGGATCCATGCCGTCCATTTAAAGCTTAAAAACAAAACAAAAAAGATTTATATTTCATTCTGAATGTAAACGACAGCAATTTAGGAGATAGCAAAATCGGGGAAATGTGGCCATGCTTTCGAGTGCCAGTCAGTAATCTTGCTGCCACATTTTGCACTGACTGTAACCAAGCCAATGTTTTCTGGATAATTCCCACATAAAGAGTAGTATCGTGATAAAATAAAAGCATGAATAACTGTCTCCAAGTCATTGAAAGACAGAAAGGACATCATTTTTCTATAGATCTCAGCTTTAAAAAAAAAAAAAGAATAAAGAATATATTAGCTTGTCAAATTTAAAATCAGAATCAAATAATATGATTTTTCACCTCTGCTTTATGAACTTTTGCAGATCCAAAAGCAGCAGATATAAAAAAACTGTTTCCAGCTGAACCAAAAAATATTTAATTAATTTAATTTTAATAAAATTGCCATCATTTAATATCCAGAAAGCAGCTGACAAGCGAACTTTAGTCTGGAGATTATTAAAAAACACATTAGGTTTTGATATTTAATATCAAGTCAGTCCATTTTGTTACAAAATCCTTCGCAATGTAGGCAGTGCTTTAAAGGGCATTATTTTAGAAACAACATATAAGCATGTTTATGGTTTCATCACATTGTCACAGCATCAAAAGCTTTATAGAAATCCATCTAAACACATCTCCTTTAGTCTTAACCAGTATGGCCAGCTAGATGACCTACAGGCTTATCCATTGTTGATTGTAGGGCTTCTCAATTTCAATATCAGCTGGTGGATCATGCACATCTCGCTGTCTGTATTTTCTATTAGTAGTCACTAAACATTTGCATAAAGTTGAACTCTGCTAATCTCTCTGGCATCTTTAACGGTCACTGTTACTAACGTCACCTCTCATTCAAAATGACTGACATCCAGTTGTCTTGTCACCTCAATATGAACATGTAAGGCATGTGGCATGAAAGGAAAATGCATTTTGTCACGTTTTTACAGTCCACTGTCAGGGGTATTGCCTCAAGCGAAACACAAGAAAACACTCAGCACTTTGTCCTAATTTTTTGTAAAACCTGTTGGAATGCCAAAATAAATGCAAAATCCTTTGGATCTGTATTGCCTACAAAAGATTGAGTGGAATCAGGTGCATATGATGTGATGCATATCTATATTTGTCTTAGTTCCTAAGGGATTTCCCAGAATATGCAGCGATTAGCCAATGCCTGTCACACCTGCTCCAAACACAGTCTTGCAACAGCTTCATTGTTGACTCTCGCGGAAAATTTGAACCCAGAAACCTGATTCGATTTATGTTTGGACGTAATATGAAACTTGACATGACAGTTAACAATAGGAGGACTTTTATGGATGCCGTGCTCTTTTTGTTTTTATTAAATAGATGGATTAGACTGTGTTTGCTGCGGTAGGACATCTGTGTTTCATTAAGTGCCCTAGGGTGTAGATTTGTTTAGTGAAGAAGACATTAGAAGAATTGTACACTGTTTGTTTGGGCTTGGGGTATGATTTTTTTAGGAGTTCATGTGTGTAATGCTGAAACCATATTGTAACTGATAGGATTTTCAGTGATCACCAAGCAGACCATCATAGAAACTTAACATTTTCTACTTTCTACAGCAATTAAAAGTATAAAATGGCAAATAATTCTTAAATTGTTCATTAGAGAAACTATTGAATGACTTATATAATAGAAGTCCTTGGCTCAAGATGACGAAACATATGCATTGGATACAATCACAACTGTGGGTAAACTTTTGGAATATTTTTGTATTAAATATTTTATATCTAGAACATTCTAGATATCTCTAGCTGGTCAGACACAAACAAGTGAAGAAGTAGTTGAAATTGAATATTAAAAGCTATGTCGAAAAAAATGATCATTTCGGATTCAAGTTTATTACAGCAAACCAAAATGTTAGTTAAGGTTAACGATGACCGATCAGAATGAAACTGCAGGTGTGCAGGTTCAGCTCATTGTCCTAGAGGTCTTTGTCGAGATTTATGTCTAAATATCATGCTATGTTGCATGCATACACAAAATATTCATATCATGTTAGATCTTACTGTCCAAGTCAAAGGTTTTCACTCAACCTCAACCAAAACAGTACTGCTAGTTCTGTGCCTATATAAATTATTAGCAAACGTTTACATTTAGACAGCTATTATTGGGGGATTTACAACATTTTTGTGGCCAAAAGTACCACAAATACTATTTCAGCCTATTTACTAAACCAATATTCTGATAAAAAAAGTTACAAATTAACCCATAGGTTGTGCTTCATCTGTTATAAAAGTATAAATGCCGTTTGAAATGTTGTTTGGTTATAAGTCTATAACCACTTATAACCACACAGGTGCTTGAACCCTAATAATTGCTGCCTGCAGATATTCTTGTTTGTTTTAAGAGTATCCCATGTTCACTAATAAATGACTGATATCATTGGAATCCTTGGCTCTAGAAAAGAAAATGCATGCCTTGAATGCAATCACAACCATAGGTGTAATTTGAGGTGAACATATATGAGTGAAATATATTTTATGAATATTTTTTGGTGAACTAGCTCTAGATTTCTCTACCTGGTCAGATACAAATACTGTACACATTTACAATACTTACATAGATGTGATAACAATATTATAACAATGTAATTACAATGTTATTACATAGTAATTATAATGTAATGACATAGTAATCACATCCAAAATAAAAGTTTGTAATTACATGTGTACTGGATATATTTACGTATACATACAAAAATACTGTACATGAAATATACAAAGAAACATTTAAGCTCATAAACATTATCTTGGATGTAATTACAATGTAATAGCAACGTAGTTACAATGTAATTACATATAATTTAAGTTTGTGCTGTGTATATTTACATATTAAAATATAATTTACCAAATACTGTACATGCAATATATAATGTAATAACAATTTTATAACATTGAAATTATATCATTATGCAGTAATTATAATGAAACGACATAGTTACAATGAAATGACATAGTTACAATGTAACGACGCAGTAATTACAATGTTATAACAATGTAATTACAATGTAAACACTGTAATTACATCCAAGATAAAGTTTGTAATTACATATTACATGTGTACTAGGTATATGGATACAACCATAATTCACAAATACTGTACATGAAATAAAATATCATCATAGATGTAATTACCATGTTTTAACAATGCAATTACAATGGTATTACATAAAAATTATATTGTAACGACATAGTAATTACATCCAAAAAAGTTTATAATTACATGTGTATATATATATATATATATATATGTGTGTGTGTGTGTGTGTGTGTGTGTGTGTGTGTATACTCTGAATATTCGCTTATAAAAAAAAGGTTTGTAATTACATATAAACTGCATATATTTACGTATAAATACACAAATACTGTGCATGAAATATACAAGGAACCATTTGAGTTTATTACTGTATTATCTTGGATGTAATTACATTGTAATAGCAATGTAATTACAATGTAATGACATAGTAATTAAGTTTGTAATTACATTTGTACTGTGTATATTGATGTATACAAATAGAAATAACCAAATACTGTACATGAAATATACAAAGAAACATTTGCATTTATAAATATTATCTTGGTTGTAACTACAACGTAATTACAATGTAATGACATAGTAATTACATCAAAATAAAAGTTTCTAATTAAATATTACATGTACTGTGTGTATGTATATAACTATAAAACGAAAAGACGTTAAGATGTATCATAGATGTAATTACATTGTTATAATGATGTAATTACAATTTAAGTATGTTGTTATAACCATGTAATTACATTGTTATAACCATGTAATTACAATGTTTTAACAAGGTTCTTACATAGTAATTAAAATGTAATGACATAGTTATTACATCCAAAAATAAAAGTTTGTAATTACATATGTACTGTGTATATTTACACAATATACTGTATAATTATATACACCAATACTGTACTTAAAACATACAAAAAACATTTGTTTATAAATATTATCTTGCATGTAATTACAATGTATAAGCAATGTAATTACAATGTAATGACATAGTAATTAAGTTTGTTCTGTGTATATTTACATGTCTACTGTGTACTGTGTATATTTACGTATACAACTTTAAATAACCAAATACTGTACATGCAATATACAAAGAAACATTACCATTTATAAATATTTATTTGGCTGTAACTACAATGGAATTACAGTGTAGCTACAATGTAATGACACAGAAGTTGCACACAAGATAAAAGTTTGTAATTACATATGAACTGTGTATATTTACATGTAAATACACAAATACTGTACTTGAAATCTACAAAGCAACATGTTTTAAATATTACCTTGGATGTAATTACAATGTAATCACATAGAAATTACAATGTAACAACACAGTAATTGCACACAAGATAAAAGTTTGTAATTTCATGGGTACTGTGTATATGCATACACAAAATATTTTTTATCATATGTTAGATCTTACTGTCCAAATCAAAGGTTTTTCACTCAACCTTAACCAGTGTTGCCAGTTCTATAGAGCCTAAATGAATAATTAGCAAACATTTACATTTGGACAGCTATTATTGAGGGATTACAAAATTTTTATGGCCAAAACATACCAAAAAGCCAATTTTCAGCCTATTTACGAAAGCAATATTTCGATCATAAGTTACAAAATTAGTAAATTAAGTTTCATCTGTTATAAAAATGCTGTATCTCTATTGCTAATATAATGAAAAGTTTTTGTTATTCATCACTGATTATAAGTCTATAACCACTTATAGCCACACAGATCTAGGTGCTTGAACCCTAAGAACTGTTACCTGCAGAAATTGAAGTTTCTTTTTAGAGTCTCCCATGCTCACCAATGCAGCGTTTAATAATTATTGTGATAAAAATGTTAATATTGTTAATTATTATTGCACTTTAAATAACTATTTTCTAAAAAATACGTTTGAAAATGTGGTTTATTAGCATGATTACTTCAGTCTTTAGCATCACATGGTCCTTCAGAAATCTTTCTAATATCCTGATTTGCTCTTAAAATTCTAATATGTTGTTAATATGTCTGTGGAAACAGTATTACTGAATGGAAAGTTTAAAATGACAGTTTGTTTGAAATAGAAATCTTCTGCAGTAGAACAGCTTACCACTTGTTAAAACAAAAACTTACCAGTACACATTCCAGCCAGTCACACATTTGGCTGCTTTTCATTGACATACACTTTCTTTTTCTCCCCGCAGTTCATTGACAGCAATGATGAGAATGATGGATACGTAGACACAGACGAGGAAGTGTCCAATGGTAGAGTGCATCTGCTAAATGGAAGCGGACCTCCTTATTTTCACAGCTACCTGTACATGAAAAGTGAGCGTTTCTTATTATTTAATGTATACCTACATCACTGAAACTGAATATAATAATGGATAGCCTGAGGTGAAAGATTAACATGTCACTGTTCTGCTTCTCATCTTTAAGGTGGGCTGATGATCCCATGGCGCAGGCGCTGGTGTGTTTTGAAAGACGAGACATTCATGTGGTTCAGGGCGAAGCAGGACTCTCTCAAGTCAGGCTGGCTCTACAAGAAAGGTGGAGGAATGTCTACTCTGTCCCGGAGGAACTGGAAGATGCGCTGGTTTGTCCTTCGAGACTCCAAACTCATGTATTTCGAGAATGACAGCGAGGAGAAACTGAAGGGAACTATTGACATACGAGCTGCCAAGTAAGAACTACAGATGCTGGGTTTACTGTTTTCAACAATACATACAAGACTAATTAACAAAGTTGTTCTGATTACATTTTACTGGTCCATTTTAGACATTAGCTGTGTTTTCATCCACCTATTTTTATGCGCATTTTGGATATGCAAATAAAAAAAGGTTAATGGAAATGCCAAGATGCTCATGAATTTTGAAAATGCGCATAAAAAACATATGATTAACTTGAACTTAGGATATACTATTCATCTGATTAAAAAAATGCACATAAACTACAATGGAAACACTTTAACCAAATAAATTCCAGTATGCCAGAAATCCATCTTTGGATGGAAACATAGATACTAGGGTTGGGCGATGTTGACCAATTTGGCATCGTATGATGTCCAATGTGAAACATCGCGATGGACGCTGGCATCATCGTCGTAGGCGGGGTGTGGGTGGTTGTTGTTTAATATCAATTAATCCATAACAAATGTATTAATTGTAGCCTACCGTTTTCACTACCTAACCCATATAGTCTTTGCTTTACCCATAACCAAACCATAAATAAATTTACACACAAATTACATTGTTACATTACACCATGAATAGGCAGAGTGATCTGTGTCGTGATAATGTCTTTTTTCCACAGCTGGTGGAAGAGACGAGAGATCGTTTGAATTTCACTGAAATTTGTATTGTGATTGATGATAATTTCCTTAATTTATTATTATTATTATTATTATGAGGAAATAATAACAAGTAAAGATGCTAGGGCTCGACCGTTTTGGTCGCATATGCGCTCAAAATTGTATGCAACCTAAAAATATATTTGGAAGAATTTGTGCTAGTGCATAAATTGTTGCCGTGTGACCTGTTTTCACTGCAAAACCCTTACCGCGTGCGTGGATTTAGGAGACGTTATTGCAGAATGCATCTTTGCACCTAAAGACGCCAAATGCAGCGATCAGGAACAGATTAAAACAGTTGTTATGTGAACTTGCTGAAGTAAAAAAAAAAACCCTGCAATGCTTGCCCCGTCTTTGTGCTCTTCTTATTGACCCACTGCTCTAGAACTGAATGCGAATGGATTGTTTAATATCAGCTGTCAATCACTCAGTCATTGCCTTCTGCCTTCAGATGACAGGAGCTACAACCGTAGAAATGTGAAGCGATGACGATGAGAGAATGAAAATAACATTGACAGATTTTGTTTTAGAAACCACCTAAAGTTATTAATAATGGCACATCTTATCAGTGATCATGTGCTGAATGTTATCCACAATTTACACTTTTCCAAGAGTGGATAAGTCCGCTATGAAAATAACTAAAGCCAACTGTAAAGTCTGTGGGACGAGGTTTGCCACTGAATCTACAAATTTTAAGCGCAAGAGGTACTGTATAATCCTTCATTTAATCCTCACGATGCTGTCAGCCATGCAAGCAACAGCTATATGTAAAATTTAACACAGCTCATGAAAAGACCGTTATTGATATTAAGATGACATGCAAATAATATCATAATAATAGTAATAATATATTAATATAAGTTATATATCAATATAAATGTAGGGAGGGACGATGGATCGCGATTCCAGCTCAGCATTGTGAAGTTTACCTGCCGTCAGCGATGGACGATAGCTATCGGTCCAACCCTAAAAGCCATTGTTGATTTATGAGTATATACATGTACTTTCAATAGAGTATTGATAGATTGGTTAGGGTTAATAGAAAAGCATCATTTTACTCACCATTAAATTGTTCTAAACTTGTTGGATTCTTTTTTCTTCCATTGAACAAATCAAAATAAGATACCTTGAATAATGTTATAAAACAGCAGCCATTGACTTGCATTGTATTTTTTGTTCCTACTATGTATGTCAATGGCTGCTGGTTTCTAACATTCTTTGTTCAACAGAAGGAAAAAATCATAAATGGTTTTCAACCACTTGAGTGTGAGTAAGTGATAACAGAATAACAATATTTAGGTCAACTATCCCACTACTCCTAGTCAAGCAGATAGCGGTTAGCGATTGTTAGCAGATAATAAGCAGATAGTTTACAGCGAGGAAAACAAGCCTTGAACACGTCACCAGAAAACATATTTCTAAAGGTGCCATTGACTTGACATTTTCACCAGATGTTGGTAACAACCAAAGAAATTCATATATGCAAAGAAAGCAAATCTAATTAGTTTACAAATGAAGTTATGTGTAATAAAATGAAATGACACAAAGATAAAAGTATTGAACACATGAAGAAAGGCAGGCGTAAAAAAGGCAAGGAAAGCCCAGACTGCAGCTGAAATCTCTCAGTAGTTATTCAGTAACCCTCTGCCCTTCCTCATTCTAAATTAATATTAGCTGCTTCAGTCCAACATCTACATTAACAGGATAATAAAGATCTTTCAGTAAGACAATGATCTAAAACACTGCCAAGGAAACTCTCTAATGCTTTCAGAAAAGAAATGGCCCAGACAATCGCCTGACTACTTTTTTCCCTGCTGTATACTAATACCCTAAAAAGATGTAGGTTCGTGCATCAGTAGTATGTCTTAAGGGGATTATCAAAATAAATTGTTACCTCTTTTTCCACATTTTGGTTTACATTTTACACACGAAACATTCAAACACTGATGGTCTGTGATGATTGACACAGGGAAATTGTGGATAACCACGAGAAGGAAAATGCACTGAATATTGTAACTGAAGACAGGACATACCAGATCTATGCGGAATCTCCTGAGGATGCTAGGTAAGTTGCAAATCAGTGTGTATTTTAATGCTGTTGTGAGTTTATTCAATGTAGTTGACTTTCCTCTGTTGCGCCCTCTTGTAGTGGCTTATTTTGTAACTTGTTTGTTGATTAAAGGGATAAGTTCACCCAAAACTGAAAATTCGGTCATCATTTACTCACCCTTGACTTGTCACAAACCTTTTTGCCTTTATTCCGTCTGCTGAAGGCAAAAGAAGATATTGTGATGAAAGACCATTGACTTTGTCTTTCCTACTTTGCAAGTCAATTGTTACTGGTTTTCAGCTTTCTTCAAAATAGCTTCTTTGAGGTCCAGCATATAAAAGGGTGCACTATTTTGAATTATTTTTGGTGAACTATCCCTTTAATAAATGAACCAGGTCTGATATTTCCTGTCCTTGATGTTTGTATTGCAGTGGCTGGTTCAATGTGTTAAGCCGTGTTCAAAGTGCCACTTCAGACCAGCTTCTGCAGATGCAACATGAGCAGGCCAACCCCAAAAATGCAGTCGTAAGTGTTCAAACTAGCTGTAGAAATCACTTTCAACAAACTTTAGCATTTTTACATGACATTTTTATGTAATATTTCATCCTTAGGGAACACTGGATGTTGGGCTTATCGACTCTGTATGTGCCTCTGACAACCCAGACAGGTAATACTTTACATCAGGAAAGTTAAAGGAACACTTGACCCAGAATTTAAATGTCATAATTTACTTATGCTACACATTTTCCAAACATGTTTAAGTTTCTTAACACAAAGGAAGACATTTAATTCGGAGAATTTTGGAAACTAGCCACTGACATCCACAGTAGGAAAAAAAAAACTATTGTACTATTTTTCAACATTCTTCAGAAAATTGTGTTCAACAGAGGAAAGAAATTAAGACACATTTATAACCACTTTAGAATTAATGCAGAAATGTGTATTTTTATGTGAACTTGAAGCATTATTTCAGAAACATAATATTTCAAATATATTATAACATTTATAACACTTTACAGTAAGGTCTCATTTGTAAAGCCCTCTTTGCAAGGTCTCATTTTTAGCATTAGTTAATGCATGAGTCAACATGAACTAATATGTTAAATACCATCCAAAATATTATATAATCCATTTGACACACTGTAGGGTGACGTGTTGATTCATAAACAACAATGAACACAATAATTGATCATTATTTTCTCATATAGCGTGTAGTGGATGACAACCAATGCCTCATCTGGTGTGCTCTACATCGTCCTGACCAATTTTTTTGAACCTCTGCTACATTGCGACAGATTCATGACACTGATTAATAAGAGATCAGAAGCCAATTTTTGGACTTTTCTGATATCAAAACATTAACATTACAAAGTTTTAGAATTATGTATTGTTAATGTCCTCTATTCTTTATGCATTAAATTTCACATGAAAAGCTACATTTATTAGTTCAATCAAAACACATGGGAACGACGTCTTTTTGTTTTGATACTCTGTGATTTAATGATTGCGTAGTGCTGTACTCATAACATTTCTTTCCTTAAGGCCAAACTCATTTGTCATAATCACTGCTAATCGTGTGATACATTGCAACACTGACACACCGGAAGAAATGCACCACTGGATCGGCCTCCTGCAGAAGCCTAAGGGAGACTCCAAAATAGACGGCCAGGAGTTCATAGTGAGAGGTAAGTCAGTCGATATAAAAATTTGCTTACTTGCATCATCTACATCATGATAAAGCATTCTAAATGAAAAGATTATGTACAGTACTGTTTAAAAGTTTGGGATTAATTTAATATTTTTATTTTATAAAGAATAGATGCTTTGATTCAGCAATGATGTATTTAATTGGTCAAAAGTTATAGCAAAGCCATTTTAATGCTGCACAATATTTATTTGATATTGATACATTATATTATTTGTTTATAAATTTCAAAATTCATCAAAGAATCAATAATATCGGTATCAATAATACCGTCTTTCGGATGAGATGTTAAACTGAGGTCCTGACTCTCTGTGGTCATTAAAAATCCCATGGCACTTCTCGTAAAGAGTAGGAGTCCCTCAATCGGCACTTTCCCATCATGGCCTCCTAATCATCACCATCCCTCCGAATTGGCTCTATCACTGTCTTTTCACTCCACCTATAGCTGGTGTGTGGTGAACGGTGTGTGGTGAAGTGGATGCTACACACTGGAGGTGGTGTGAAGAGACTCCCCTCGTGATTGTGAAGCACTTTGGGTGTATGGCCATACATGATAAATTTGCTATATAAATACACATAACATTACATTACAATAATATTAAGACGCATCACTTTTTTTAACACTGAAAACAATACAAATTTGTTGAGCTCTAAATCATAAATATTAGAATTAGACTTCTGAAGGAACTAATGGTGCTGACTATTCAGCTTTGTGTAACATAAATAAAATGCATGTTAAATGATATTAAAATATAAAACAGTTATATTAAACTGTAAAAAGGTATTTAAAAGAAGGTAAAAGGTAAGCAAAAAATCTTTTTTTACATTTCTTATTTTGCTTTCCCCTTTGACAGATTATTCAAAACTCATTTAATTTTGACATATTATTTCTTAAAACAAGCCAATATTTTTTGTTCGTCTAGAAAAGGCTTCTTGATTTAAGAATTTTTTAGATATTTGTACTAGAAACAAGACAAAAAATCAAGGTAAGAAAAGCATTTTTTGCAGTGTCTTGATAAAAAAAAAGCTAAATCTAGCTTTGAAAAACACACTAACAAACAAAAATCTGTAAGATATTCAAAAATTAGGGTATACTGTACATTTGCCTGTAAGAGGTCTTTGAAAAAATAAACCCTGGTGTGTCTGTGGCTTTTTTTAAATCATGGATTAAGAACGCCTTTTTGACCCTTGTCCAATTTTAAAAAGATAACCTTAACGATTTTTGTAAATTGCACAGTATTTAACTGTAATATGAACAGAATTTTACTGTAGGACAGTTATGCAGCATGTTACTGTATTTTAAAGTTGCATTGTGAAAATTACTGTATATTTTACTGTAAAAATATACAATACTGTAAATAAATATGGAGCAAGATGAATGGTGCTGCAGATGTAAATACAGTACTTTACTGTAATTTATTTAAAGGAAGTAACTGGCAATGTGCTGCTATTAAGTTACTGTAGAATCTACAGGAAATTGTTAACAGTGTAATATATAAATATTAATTTGTTCATTCATTCATTTTCTTTTCCTTTATTAATCTGGGGTTGCCAAAGCGGAATGACCGCCAACTTATCCAGCATATGTTTTACGCAGCGGATGCCCTTTCAGCTGCAACCCATCACTGGGAAACACCCATACACCCTCATTCACACACATGTACAGACAATATAGCTTACCCAATTCACCTATAGCATATGTCTTTAAACTTGTGGGGGAAACCAGAGCACGCGGAGGAAACCCACGCGAACACTGGGAGAACATGCAAACTCCACACAGAAATACCAACTGACCCAACAGAGGCTCGAACCAGCGACCTTCTTGCAGCCCAATACATAAATATTGACCATTAATTAAATCATCATTCGGATATTGTCATGGATGCTAAAATAGACACAGGAAAAGTTTCTTTGCATATATTCTTAATTGATGATTCTCATCTCTATGTCCTTCAACCAGGCTGGCTGCATAAAGAGATGAAGTCCAGTGGGAAGAGCACATCTCTCAAGCTGAAGAAACGCTGGTTTGTTCTGACCAACAACTCACTGGATTATTATAAATCATCAGAGCGCAGTGCGTCCAAACTGGGAACACTGGTGCTCAACAGCCTTTGCTCGGTTGTTCAGCCTGATGAGAAAGTCTACAAGGAGACAGGTCAGTCATTTTATTTTGAGGAAGAGCAAGGTTTGGTCCCACTTTATATTAGGTGGCCCTAACTATTATGTACATGCATTAAAAAAGAAATACAATGTACTTACTGTTTTCATAATCAGGGCTTTTTTTAGTTAATCATTAACTTTTTTGATCACCAGCCACTGTGGCTAGTAGATTTTCAACATTACTAGCCACTTGCCATTTTCACTAGCCACAATTTTGTTGTTGGGAAAATATCTTTTATATGCATATATTTGACTGACACGCTAACATTACTTGATTTAGATTTTGTGTTATGTCCACATGCCTCCTCATTCATTTAACTTTTTGTGTGTCATGTATGAGCAAATGGGCCATGGTTTCATAGTGTTGTATTACAATTAGTTTTTATTTCACATCACTTTTCAGAGCTCAAATTAAGGATTTACCAAATGTATCTCTGACCATACCAAACAAATAAATTATTATTTTGTATCCACAAATTTTAAATGTGTCAAAACAAGCAAAATATAGCTGTAGGCTATACTATTTATTTAACTAAACATTTCTTAAAAACAAAAAAACAAGCAATTGACATTTAAAAAATAACTGCTGTGCATCTAAAACTATGCACAGTAATCTGTCCTGCATGGCTAAAGGTTCCAGATCACCAGTAACTACTCATAAATGGAGAGTTAATCTCATATTTAAGCAATGTTATTGTAAAAAAAAAAATGATAAACCATAGTACCAAAAATACCTGTAAGCAAAAGAAAGCAGGTGAAAAACATTCCGTGTGTGATAATGAAAGGATGATTAGACAAGGTTAACGCTAGGCTTGGTTAAAGCGAAAGTAATCTGTGCTGCTTACCAAAAGACAAATCTGGAGCTTTTGAAATCAGCAAAACTATGAGTGCAAGAGCATCAGTTTTTGTCTAGTCTATTTGAAAGAGAACTGATCACACCAGTTGCGTTTCTAGGCACAGTTGTTTCACACAAGGTAACGGGAGCGCGCACGTGTTTTAAACAGTCGCGCGCATCACATCACCTGTGGGCGTGAGTGATCATCCTCTCATTCAGTATTTAGCTGCTTTCTTTTGCTCCCGCAAACATAATTAGTTTTTTCAGTCTTGCTGCTTCTCGATTCTAAGATCACATTTGCATGCATATTGGGCCATCTTTATTGACGAACCCTGCCTTTTAAGAAAACTACAATTTAAAAATTATTTTTAACCAGCAAAAGTGGCTAGTGGCGGTGGCTACAGGGGAAATCTACCCGCATTTGTCGGGTTGGCTGGTGTTAATGTTAAGCCCTGTTCATAATGTATTGCAGAACACTTCTGGTGCTCTTGAGGTGGGATACAGGTAGGGTTAGGGACAGTTATGGTGGTAACAGTAGGTTTAAGGATGGTCAAAAGTGCAATTAAAGAAAATACAGAAATAAATTACAGATGTCATTACATGCAGATATTTAATCAGTCATAAGTACAATGTAAAAACATGTATTTACACAATAAGTACATTATAAGACATTATTAATTTCAGCATAAGTACATATTAGTTAAAGCCACCTAATATAAAGTGGGACCCAAGTTTTTTTTGTGTTACAATGGACAGTTTTCAAAGCCTCTGCCTCACTACAGGTTACTGGAACATAATAGTTCATGGAAGAAAGCATTCTTACCGTCTCTACACTAAACTACTGAACGAAGCCATGAGGTGGGCTTCAGCCATTCAGGTGGCCATTGACAACAAAGTTCCCATTGAAACACCGACCCAACAACTCATCCGAGATATCAAGGTGTGTTTATCATACAATGTCTAATCACACTCATGGTCCCGTGTAGAGGAAGGTTTTTCATCATCTTAATAATCATGTTTCAGTTGTTGAAGCCGATACCGCTTGAGCCCCGGCAGTCCCTCAGAGTCAAAAACTGTAGTGTTAAGTGAGGTACTTTGATGAGTGCTCTGTGTGCTGTTTTCTCTTCTTTTTTGAATTTCATTCTGGATTCATTTCATTATATCTGGGTGTTTCTGTTCTACATTTGCGGTGTGTTTTCCTGGAGTGATTAGGAACTGTTCAATAAGTCTTCTGACTTTGGATTGACATGAAGATAAGAAAAATAATGGCAGTATTTTCCAAACACAGGCTCATTGGGAATACTTGACTTAAAACCATAAAAAATGTACTTAAACATATGTTTGACAGCAGGTTCTGGGAAAAACTAACGCTATGCTACAACTTTTGTTAGTTTTCACACTAATGATAGCTTTCCAAAGACTTATTGTTGACAAACAAATGACTATTATCATTGCACAACACCAAATAAATACGACAAAACAACTATATGGTGTCTATGGTTTGTAATGGAATATGTTTGTCTCACCTGTCTATCTGGATATAGATAACTTTTCTGGCATGGTCAGTTTGCTCAGTAGCTCACATTGTATGGTGTTGTGCCTGTGATAAAGAGTGCTTGGATTTGAGTCTGTTGAAGCACAGTTCCACAAAAAATAAGATAAAGGCAATGTAAAATCAACTTGTGTGGTCATTGCACTGCACTTTTCTCTTACATTTGCTTTTGAAATACTACTGGTTGGGTTTTAGGTCAGTGGTTCGCTATGTGTTCTGTATGGCAAGCCCCAACTTCTCATGGACATGTAGTATGCGTATAAGAACATACAACAAAATGTACCCTATTTCAAATTAGCAAAAATGTACAAAGCGCCCTCTAGTGAATTAGTATTTTTCATCTAAAATGTCAAATGAATCGTACCCGGAGCTATGTGTTTTATGTTTCGCAAAAATGTAGGCTTTACAATGAGCCTGAGTTAAAAGATCAGCTAGAGTTAGGGTCTAACCATGACTGTGGTCTTCAAAAGCATGTCATGGCTGTTTTAAAACCAAACTGATGCTGTGTTGTGAGATTATTTAGGATAAAAAGGTTCTGCTTTCTGAGCAGCAGCTGATTTGCATTTAAAGAGACACAAAAAAACATTGTGTTTTGCTTCCACTCTATAGCCTGGGATAAAAACTGATTTGGAGTATTTTGAACTGAAACTTCCAAGACACATTCACCTATCAGGAGACTTGTTGTTATGAGTGTAAAATGAAAAGCATACACGTTAAGGTTAAACTTTTGAGGACACAGCAGGGCTTAATTTGTGTCGGAACACTCTGGATCCGGTGTTCTGTCGATTTGTCCTACCTTGTCAGATTGTCCTACCTCTCATTCAAAAAGTAGTTAGCAAATTCTGATGACGTAATATCCTACCCATCAGATTTTGCTACCACTGTAATTTAGAATGTGGATCAGTATGATATGATGCTGTAATATCGCCCCAACCTACCTAATCCCTAACCCCAATTTCAGAACCATTCAAATACAGTGCTGGTAGCATAATATGATTGGTAGGATAAAATGTCAGAACACCGGTACCTCTGAAATTTGACCCGGCACCTCATTTTACCCACAAAAGAGTCTGGCTGCAGACATGATGCAGTCTCAGACCGGTGCAATCTCAGCCACAAATGCGCATACCATTTTACCGATCCCCCTACTCAACCGCCCTCCTCCCCCGTCCACTGTTCACTTTCACTTTCGTCCGTAACACTACCGCCCCGCTCTTTACTTTCGTGCTTAACACCTTTCCATCCTCGGGTAACATGTCGGATCCGTTACCCCGATCTCTTCCGGGACCTCTCAATTCACAAATTAAGCACTGGGAAAAAGTTTTAAGAAAATCCTAATTCTGATACTGGATTCATCTTCATAGTTGGATGGATAGGTTGAGGAGTATGCTTCTTAGGGACAGATACAGATTAACTTTTGCCAATTTTGTCTTTTTTGTCTGCTGTGTTTCTTTCTCCAGAGATCTGTGGATGTGCATTGTGCTATGTGAGTGTATAAATGCCCTAATTCAGTGATTGTTTTGGTGGTTGTGCAGGAGAGCAGTCTGAATGTGGAGGCTGTGGAGCAGATGTATTGGAGGAACCCCATCCTGAGATACACACAGCACCCCCTGCACTCGCCCCTGCTGCCCCTGCCATACGGAGAAGTCAACGTCAACTGTGAGCCTCCATTTTACTCAAATCTGCTCCTGTGTTTGCACTCTACTAAGTGTTAAACACATTGGTTAAACACAGTCAGTGTTCTTGCTGTAAATTCAAAGTTATAACTGAGCTATAGACAAAGATACAGCTTATATGAAAATTATAATTAAGTTAGCAGGTGAGATAAATTGTATTCATCATCATCAACATCATCATCATCATGTATACACAACCAGGTCCATGATAACCCAATCAAAAAATCTGTAGCATTTAATGTATGTATGTATGTATTTATGTATGTATGTATGTATGTATGTATGTATGTATGTATGTATGTATGTATGTATGTATGTATGTATGTATGTATGTATGTATGTATGTATGTATGTATGTATGTATGTATGTATGTATGTAATATTTTAGCCACATATCATTGGAACGCTCACTGTTTTTTATTATTATTTGAATCGTTGGATTGGGATTGGTGGAGTGATGGATTTCATCTTTTTCTCCATCTTTTGTCTCCTCTTCCTGTTCTGCTTTCTGCAGTGCAAAAAGAGAAAGGCTACACCAGCCTGCAGGATGAGGCAGTCAAGATCTTCAACTCATTACAAGAGATGGAAGCCGTGTCTGATCCGATGCCCATCATTCAAGGCATCTTACAGACCTGTCAAGATCTGCGGGCGCTCAGAGATGAAGTCTACTGTCAGCTGATCAAACAGACCAATCATGTGCCTCAGCCCAACAGCCCTGCCAACCGCGCACACTGGCATCTGCTCACCTGTATGAGCTGCACCTTCCTGCCCAGCCGCGGCATCCTCAGATACCTCCGATTCCACCTCAAAAGGTGCCCTTCTACTGCTTGAAAATTGCATATAATTGTTGAATAATGGTTTTCTGGTGCACTTCGAGAAGAAAACGGGTGGAGAAAACATCCTGGCCCCAAGCCTAATATAACAATGGCATTACACATCCTAGCTTTGTCATGGGTAGATGAAAACTGTAAATGACAAAGGCTGTTTCTCAATTGCAAGAACGCAGAGAACTTACTTGTGTTCTTGTGATGACCATTCTTGTCGGGAGACCGCGAGAACACAGAACGCATCCTCTCAGAAATAAGATGCTGCATTCTTCCTGATGGTCACGTGACCTGCAAGCATTTTTTTACGGAAAATTATTTAAACATTACATGTTCAACATATAAATAACATGCGCAAAAACCTGACAAATATACATTGCACAATACAAGTAAAACAGATTTTATTACAAATTTTCGCAAATAAACACCCTTAATGTGATTATGTCTTTATTAAGACTTCCATGGTAATGTTTACTTTCACTGTCTCATTTATGGAAACTCCTGAGATAAATAAGCTATATCTCTGAACTTTAATAATAAATCTATATAAAATGCTGCACTTCCCACCTCCTTTATTCACAATGATTTCTGGGACTTCTTGAGCAATTTTTGCGATAAAGTCTGCATCGCTGCATTCTCGATATCAAAAACACATCCAGAAATTTTCAATCGTCTTCGCATTTGTGAGTTTTGGAACTGAACTTTGGCGGATTACACATGGCGCAAGAACACTGAAGAGCGCATATTGAGAAACAGCTAAAGTCAGGATACAGATTACTTGGTGTTTGCTAATGGCATTCTGAGCAACAGTATTGTAGAATTAATAATATATATTTATAGCATTTATTTTTTAAAAATCTGTTTTATTTTTAGCTTGTATTTATTTGACTTTTATTAATTCAATTTCTCAAAATTACAGAGGTGCTCAAACCTTTATGAGTTTTTTTTTATTCTGTTGAACACAAAAAGTGTATTTTGTAGAAATGTAAACCCATGGACATCCATAGTAAAAACTATTATGGAAGTCAGTGGTTTACACTTTTCTTCAAAATATCTTCTTTTGTGTGTCAAAAAGGTTTGAAACAACTGAAGGGTGAGTAAATGATGACAGAATTTTAAGCTTTGACTTTCCCTTTAATTGAAATAGTTTTAACAATAAAAAATACATCTTTAAAGTTGTTAATCGATTATACTTTTGTTTCAACCCATCTGTTTTATCCAATAAAGCTGAGAGGCCCAAACTTTTTCTTATGAAGGGCCAAAATCCAAACTTGATTAAGGCTAGTGGGCTGAATGTCAATATAGTTGCCATGGGTAATTTCCTAATTTATTTAATAATATTTAGATATGACTAGAAAACGTTGCTTTATATTAACTTATACAGTATTTTCTTTACATTTTATACTGAACTTAATTTATTCATTTTCTTTTCGGCTTAGTCCCTTTATTAATCTTGGGTCGCCACAGCGGAATGAACCGCCAACTTATCCAGCATATGTTTTACGCAGCGGATGCCTTTCCAGCCTCAACTCATTACTGGGAAACATCCACACTCATTTACACACTCATCATACACTACGGTCAATTTTAGCATACCCAACTCACCTGTACGACATGTCTTTGGACTGTGGGGGAAACCGGAGCACCCGGAGGAAACCCACGCAAACACAGGGAGAACATGCAAACTCCACACAGAAACGCCAACTGACCCAGCTGAGGCTCGAATCTGCGACCTTCTTGCTGTGAGGCGAACGGGCTACCCACTGCGCCACCGCATCACCCTATACTGAACTTATTACAGATTTGCTTGCCGATGTCTTCTGCATAGTCCTCTATCCGTCGAGTGACAGTATTTTAATTTCAGTCAGCTTTTTTGTAGCTCAGCAATAAAACAAAAGAGATTATGTAAAAAATGTTTACATCAAATTAGAAATGATGATCACTGTGTTAAAGGCATTCACCCCAACACTCTCCATTATTCTCACTCTCCTCTCAGATGGGATGGTGGGCCAAATCAAAGATTACAATGGGCCAACTTTGGCCCACCGGCCCTACTTTAGACATCTCTGCTATAAAGCATGCATCAATCCCATCAATCATGCATTACTTGAAGCTATTTTTAAAGCAATCATTTTTGAAGCATAATTCATGAATGAAAAACTGAATTACCCATGATGCTGTGGACAACAATTAGCAGCAAGCGGAGTTTACCAAAGGAGATCTTTAACTTAGTCCACTCAGATGAAGTTCAGCAAATTGCCTAAACTTGCCGGCTTCGTACACTCAAAATTCTTATCTTCACAAAAATATGTTTTGTGAAATGCATTGAAAATGTTATTATTTCTTTAGAGACGACCAAATATGTTAAATAAATAGTTTTATATTTCTTCTTCATTTTTATTATTATTTTTGCATAGCTTCATTAAATTAAAGTTATTTTAAAGTTAGAAAGTCAAATTTTTTCTATTTTATAAATTAAAAACATTAAAACTTAAACATAAATCATATTTAACCAGTTACACCTTCATTATTAATCATTTTTTTACTCAAATTTAGCTTCATTTTATAGCTTTAGCTAACAACACTGATTCTGAGCACAGATTAATTTGCATTTGATGACATTAATATTTTTGTTCTCATTCTCTTTTTAGGATAAAGGAGCTGTTCCCTGGAGCAGAAATTGAGATGTTTGCGGTGTTCATTAGTGATTCACTGAAGAAGACAAAAGCGCGGGAGTTTGTGCCTTCACAAGAGGAGATTATCGCTCTCCTGAACAGACGTGAGATGACAACCACTGTTTACTGCCATGGTGGAGGATCCTGCAAGATTTCAATCAACTCTCACACTACAGCAGGAGAGGTGACTAACGAACTCTAATCCAGAGCTAAACTCCAAACATGTAATGATGCAAAAGTCTTAAAGGAATACTACACTTTTTTTTAATAGTCTCATTTTACAACTCTCGTAGATTTAAAGTTTGAGTTTTACCATTTTTTAATCCATTCAGCCGATCTCCGGATCTGGTAGAGGCACGGTTAGCTTAGCAAAGATCGCTGACTCAGATTAGACCATTAGCATCTTGTTAAAAAAAAAATAAAAAAAATCAGAATTTTTCATTTTGAAGGTTGACTCTCCTCAAGTTACATAGTGTACTAAGAAAGTCAAAAAATCTAAAGTAGGATCTATACCAGAGTAATAAACAAGGAACATTGATGCAGTACCATGGCTCCAGCAGGCGCAATAATATTATGCAGTGCTATTTCCTAGTTACCTAGCTAGGGAGCATTTTCAAGCTGTGAAATTATGTTTTCCTTCAGTCTTAGAACACAATGTAACAACTGAAGAGTGAAGATTTAAATTAGAAAATTATCAAAACTTCTTTTTTTGGAGTGAGATACTAATGGTTAATTCAATGATTTATGCTAAGTGCTCCCACCAGACCTGAAGATAAGCTGAATGGATTCAATAATGGTAAAACTCAACTGTTTAACTAAATGTGATCTGTAAAATGAGCCTAATTCCAAAAAAAATATGAGTGCTCCTTTAAGAGAGTAAACACATATTAGCTTACTCAGAATTGCATAATTTTACCCACAAATGTAATCATAAAAATAATTGTATTTAGTCTATAAGTGGGCATAGATTATTATTTTTTTTATCTAAATTCATCTCGGAATTAATCTAGATTAAAGTGGCTCACTTGAATTCTGCCAAAGACTTAGAAGATTCAGAATATGTGTGCTACCCAAATAATGACTAAAAGTTAGTTTTTGAGAACCGGTTTCTCAGGCCAGGTGGAGCAGACCAGGCATTTCCTGTTTTCAAAACTGTTCTACTATGATAACTGGTGATGAAAATAAATGATTTTCAATAATATGTACTTGTGTTTTCTAACTGTTTATTCAGTTAATCATGAATTTTAAACTGTAGGTCTACAAACTGTAAAACTGTATTATTACCTTAATCCGACTAAAGTCATAACTGAACTAAACAGAAATGGAATTAAGACATGTGGAGTATGCATATATTAGTGGCATTATTGAAGTAAACACCGCAATCAAACTATTAGCATCATGTAAGCCTTTTTGCCATATTTTCCGACAAGATCCACACACGTGGTCAGGACCAAAGTAAAGGACGAAACACACACACACACATCGCAAAATGCAGAAGTTTTTTTTTCCATTCGGCGTGCATTATTAAATTCCATAACACTCTCACCAGTCCTTACTCCTTATTTGCGTCTAATACCACAGTTTGTCACGGGGCATGAATGAAATATTCATGAGTGAATGTGAAACTGCCGAACTGCAGTTAAAGTCACCCAAAATTACAGGAAACTCTTACATGAAAGCACTTTACGTAAACACCTTAATAATATTATTGTCTATTAAGGCAAATAACTAGATTACAGATGTCCATGTAAGCATAGTCAGTAGTGTCTTCGAAGTAAGTAAAAGATCCAGAAGGGCATCCTGCTGATTTGATTCAGAAGGGCACTTTTTTGTCAGACGGCTCACTGGTCAGGTATACATCCACACTAAAATATCAAGGTGAAAGTCATCATAGCTTGCGTAGAATAGACCCAGCTCCCAACCCAACCTTAACAATAGATTAACGGCGATATTTTTTTATTGCCTGATAAAATTCTTGCGTTAACACAGCACATTAACGCCACCACTAATTTAGTCATACAATTATGGCCTGTTTCCACTGAGTGGTACGGTACGGTACGGTTCGGTATGTTTTTTATTGCCGTTTCCACTGTCAAAAGCGTACCGAACCAAACCGTACCGTACCACTTTTTCGGCACCCTTTCGAAAGGGTACCAAAGACGAGAAAGGGTACCAAAAGGTGGAGCTACACGTGCAGCTGAACGCTGATTGGTTTACAGACATGCGTCACAATCTTGTGGAGCTAGCCAGAATCAAAACAATGGAGCCGCCATGTTTTTAAATACACAGCCGAGACAATTATATGCATATAATAACGATACATGGATGACCCGTGCTCAAAACAAACCTTGTCGTTGTCTTGATGAACAGCCTCAAGCCAAGAGTCTGCCGTGTCCTGTTGTTGTTTTACGAGGTCTTCTAAAAGTGTAAAAGTGCGAGCGGTTTTCGCTTTCTCCAGGGAGCTCACGATCACGTCTAGATTTGATATAACGAACTTCTTGAGCTGATGATAATAACGTGTGTGATTAATGAAGAGTCTTCAACATCTGATCCATTCAGAAAGAAAAGGACAAACGCGAGAGTAAAGCACGGAAAAAAGGAGAAGCCCAACAAAACACAGGAGCAAATAGTTTCAGCAACCTGAACAATCTGCCATGAACAATCTGCCATGATCAAATCATGAACAAACTGCCATGTTTATCATCACCTTTTGGACTATTATGAACTCAGAATGACGAAATTACTCTCTAACAGAGGTTACATGTGCTGCTGAAGATTAAAGATACAGATGAGAGGTTAGCTCTGACTGTGGGCCACTGTATATGTTGCGTGTTGTTTTTGAACTCAAATAAGGACTTAATGTATGCTGTGTGTAGTTTATCTGTAAGTGGTAACATTTGGGAGACTGTAAGGGTCTGTATGTGTTCATATATGTTGCATTTATTTATTTTATATAATTGCAGACATTACAGCAGGCTGCAACACTGTCACACTGTCATTAATCTGCAGTTATAATCAAATCATGTTCATATAAATGTTAGTAATAAACATTTAGAAACAATTTTTAATATGGTTAAAGCATCTGTTTTTTTAGAAGAGCTTCTTATATAATGTGAACGAACTGTAAGCTGTACTGTAGACATTTATTCGAGCGAGAATGACGTCGACTGAAACACTCTGTAGTGCACCACACCCACCAAAAGGGTACCCTTTGTAGTGGAAACGCAAGCCTGATAAAGGTGACCCGTACCGACCCGAACTGTACCGTACTGTACCACTCAGTGGAAACGAGCCATTATAAAACACACATTTAAGGGGGAAATGTGATCTTCAGAGAACAGAAACCCCTGTGGGTGAACAAATCTTGACTAGATGTGTCATGCAAAATTATTTTTTTCTCTGTGTAGGTGGTAGAGAAACTAATCCGGGGCTTGGCCATGGAGGACAGCAGGAACATGTTTGCTCTGTTCGAGCATAACAACACCATCGACCGTGCCGTGGAGAGCAGGGTGATTGTGGCAGATGTGCTGGCCAAGTTTGAGAGGTAAAATTACACCAAGCTGGACCTTTTCACTCACAAAAAGTGATTGTTGTTTGGTTATTAAAGTCATAATGCACCAAAAATTAACTGCACATACATGAAAATAAAAATACAGAAATACATGTTGTTTTTGTGGTGGTTGATTTTAGGCTGACAGGAAGTGAGCTGGAGGAAGACGGCCCATGGAAGTTGTACTTCAAACTGTATTGTTTCTTGGATGTGGAGAGCATGCCCAAGGAAGGAGTGGAGTTTGTTTTCATGTTTGAGCAGGTCAGTAACTTAATTCAGTCAGTGATACTTGGAGAATCTAGACATAGTGTTTCTCATTCATTCCTTTATTTGAAATACCACTAAAAAGCTTTAGTGAACTATGTGAAGTATTCTGAGCACATAATATTTTTCTTTTGTTGAAATTGTTTTCTGACATCAGTCAGGTTTCTCATTTTTTCGCCACATCCCTAAACTCAACAGAGTTGTGTAATACTGTATGTAGCACACTTGTTTAATATGAATTTGCTTTAAACTGAATTGTATACAGAAAGTCTTAAAATGCTTAGCAAACCATGCTAACAATACTCCCATTTCAACTTTGTACTGGCTTCAGCACTGACTAATCTAATGTATATGCATAAATATTATATTGTACTGCTTCCTATAGAACATATTAATTTAAATGAGAGATTTGTGAGGGGTGTACTCATATACGTTGAGCACTGTGTGTGTGTGTGTGTGTGTGTGTGTGTGTGTGTGTGTGTGTGTGTGTGTGTGTGTGTGTGTGTGTGTGTGTGTGTGTATACAGATTACTTGTTACTGTTATTTAAAGGTAATCTCTTACATTACAATATTACTGTCTCAAAATTGTAATATGTTACATTACTCCTATATTACTTTTTAGTTACTTCCACCAAAATAACTACCAAATTAGAACTTAACATTCTAAAACAACCAAATGTACTGCAGAGCATTTTACATCCAGTGGAAAGCGATATGATGTAGCAGAATGACTGTGACCTATCTAGGTTACTAACAATATAGTATATAATTGGCAACGTGAAGGCTCAAGATAATGCAAGAAAGGATGACAGTCAGATACACAAATGATCTGTTAAAAGTATGGTAGAGGTAAAGTGGTTATCTGGCAATATCTGTGAATAGCTTGACTATATATTGTAAATAATACTAGCCTAAAACATAGGCAGTACACCTAACACTCAAAAACACTAGTATTTATTAATTTACCTTAACCTGTAGGTAAATAGTGTAGCAATATATAAACCGTATCAACATTCTTGGGATAACAATTTAACAGGAGGATCTCTGGAGAACAAAAGCACGAAAAGAGGAAGAAAAACACAAGGCACAGATTGTGAGTCTGCATCATCTGTTGGAGCGAGAGCAGATTATTCGCACGTCAGCAGCCCAGCCAGTGTTTTGAGTGCACACGAGGAGTTTTGTTTATGAACAGAGGAAACCGGCGAGTTTGCTCTCGTATAACATGAATGCGCTCTCGACTTGTAATACTGCGCTTACGACATTTGTCAGTGAAATAACGCCATATGCACGTATGTCCATCTCGCGAATGTACTGTCTTCTGACATTTTTATCTATTTGCCGCTTTTCCGCTGCGCGTTAGGGCTTAACGTTACTGTGAACCTGGCTGAGCCAATAACCCCGGACCTCGAGCTCAGAGGCTGAAATCATTCCGCGTACAAAGTAAAAAGTTCCAATAGTTAGAGGGAGATCAATGACAACACACACCAATGTTCACTCACCACGAATAGGAAATAGGACTGCCGTATTTTTTTATTTGTTAATGTCTTGTCTTTATATATACACTGTAAAAAAAATCTGTAATTTTATGGTTTCTTTCCGGCAGCTGGGGTGCCAGAAGAAAAACGTAAAATAACGATCGTTAAATTACAGAAATGTTCTTAATTTTAAATTCCTGGTAAATTTCTGTAATTCAACCTCTGTTATTTTACAGTAAATTTCTGTAATTTAAAGGGCGTTATTTTGCGGGGTTTTTTCTGGCACCCCAGCGGCCATAAAATTACGAATTTTTTTGCTTTACCTTTGTACTCTAAATTAAACTATACAGTTGTATATACTGTGGAAAAACAGGTATTTTTCAGATTTTAGAAGAGGTAAAGTGTGAATCTTTTTCTCTGTAATCTTTCCAGGCTCATGAAAGTTTAATAAGCGGTCATTTCCCTGCCCATGAGGACACCCTCCAGCACCTGGCTGCTTTGCGTCTGCAGTACCTATATGGGGATGTGTCACGGGTCAACTGGAGCTTGGACAGCATCTACCCCACTGGCCGTCTGCGCAGCCGCATACTTCAGTTCACCAAAGTAGGAGGTGCAGCTGGATCGGGACAAACCCTAGAAAGGAGGAGGACGAGCTTCCTGGATGGCACTCTGAGGCGGGGGCTGAAGGCCGGCACCATGAAGAAGCAGCGCAGCATGCAGGAGGAACAAATGCTGGAAATGTGGATCAAGGAGGAGACCTCAGCCACCAGGGCCAGTATTATGGAAAAATGGAGTCGGCTGCATGGTCTGGATCAGCATCAAGCCATGGTCAAATACATGAACATTATTAAAGAGTGGCCTGGGTATGGGTCAACGCTGTTCGATGTAGAGGTAAGCATTGTAGGGAAAATATTATGTGTGATGGTTCTACTCATTTAAACGCTCAAAAAAAGGCTCTTCTGAATGTCAAAAGTGCCTTTAAATTTAGCATTAGGGTGTGTTTTGGATATATAAATAGTATCTAGACCACTCCTGTAGTCTCAAGAGGTGTGCTAGTGTTTGATACTAAAAAATGTGACACTAGAGATGCCAGTTTGAATCCTGATTCTGAGTGAAGGAAGTAGAACTGGAGGGTTTAAATTGGTGCCGTGACCCAGATCAGTGAGGTTTAGAGGGGTGAGTGTAAAGAAGGCAAACTTTTAATGGCTGTGCATTTAAACCTCTACTGGCCTCGAGAGGAGAACTAGCAACTCAAGCTAAAGGCAGTTGTCTTTAAATCCATGTTGGGGTGTCCAGCTCCCATGCAAGAGAGCCATTTTGATCCTGATTGGAACAGATGCTGTGCAGTGACGTGACCCAGATGGTAGAGAGGGAAGTGGTCTGAAGAGGTGCACTATGACTCACACTAGAGGCAGTGGTCTTTAAATTTGTGTTAGTCGGCCCAGTTCCTTTGCCAGAGATGCCATTTTGAATCCTTATCAGAGGTAAGCGAGTAGAGCTAGAGAAGGTTTATATAATTGGTGCCATGACCCGGATAAAATGACATTTTTAGAGAGGGGAGTGTAATGGAGGTATTTCAATAAGAGTTGTACAGCTAATCCTCACTCTCCTGGCCTGAATAGATGAATTAGCAACTGATGCTATAGGCTAAAGCATTTCACATCCTTGTTAGTGCTCCCACTCTACATGCTGGATTGAATCCCAATTAGGAGGACCAGCAGAACTACATAGTTTACATCAGGGCTATGACACAGTTGGTAATGAGGTGTATGGGGTTGAATTTCAACTAGCACCTAAATGAAGGTAAATATTTGGTCTAATCTGAAAATTAAATGCTTTAATCTGACAATTGTTATTCTGTGTGCAGTGTAAAGAAGGTGGTTTCCCTCATGATCTCTGGCTCAGTGTCAGTGCTGAAAATGTGTCTGTGTATAAGAGAGGAGAGGCCAAACCGCTGGAGACCTTCCCCTATGAACACATTGTCTTCTTTGGTGCTCCTCACGCTAGTACATACAAGATCACAGTGGATGGGAGAGACATGTTCTTTGAGACACCTCAGGTAAGCAGATGACTTTTTAAAGTAAACATTTGCATGTTTAACACCATGTGCATCCAAAGTGTGAAATTTCTGACCTGCCATTTAAAGTTTGTACACTAAAACATTTCTTTAGCCATTGCAATTAAACGGTTTTTGTTTTTCTCAGGTTGGAGAGATCACCAAAATAATGAAAGCCTACATCAACATGATTGTTAAGAAACGATGCAGTGTCAGATCAGTGGCCAGCTTTGGGAGCAACTGGATCAGGTGATGAGTGCTGACCAATCACAGCGAGGACAAGATGGATTTTCTTCTGACTGATGGAGTGAACGAACTAAACTGGAGGGACGTGGATTGGCGAATATACGATTACGATACTGGAACCAATGAGAAGACAAACTTTTAGACATCTGCATGTGTGTAGACAACCACACCTTTACCAACTTATTATATCTGACATTTAATATGCAGTTATGTGGAGTGTGGATATTGGACCAATGAGATTCCGCTAAAAGGCGGGACTACCTACAGAATGTCCCAGCAGTCTTCACAGCACTTGTTCTTTTATCCAATAACATCTGATTAGTATGCTTCTCAAAGCTAGTTAACCAGCAGATGTTTATTGCAATACCTCAAAGTCCCGAATGCTTCGTGTGCTCCTGGTGTTTTGATTTTGCCTATTTTCAGCTGCTTTTTGTAGTGACAAGATTAAAACAGGGTCTTAAATGTTACACACAAAACAATGTTTTGTGGAGAGATTTCAAAGACTAATAGCCTAAAGTGATTGCACACGTCGAAAGTGTCAACAGCCATGTTAAAACTTGTCCGTTTGCCTTACTCCACACAAGGGCTGCTCTGTGCAGATTTGCGTCATTTAGACGGCTTTCTGTTAATCTGTTACTGAACCTGCACTCAGGTTCCTAAGGTTGAGAGAATGATGAAATGTTTTTCTGCCTTTATGTCTTGCCGTTTTCAACTGTGTGTTCTCTCGTGTACTGTGCAGAATGTGCTTTTGCATTCCACTGTGGTGCACTTCCATTGGTGTAAACATGCACTGGAGATATGGTGAGGGATGTTGGTGGAACAGAGGTTAGCTAGTTTTGCAGATAAATCAAATTTTTCTGGATTTAAAAAACTTGCTAGCAAATGACGTTAGAGACTTAAGCCTGGTTTATACTTCTGCATCAAGTGATCGGCGTAACACACAGCGCAAGCCTCGCGCGTAGCCGTGCATTTATACATCTGCGCGCTGTTTCTGTTTTTTCTGCAATACACTTCCGAAATGCTAGCTGGCAGTAGATGTTTATGTTTCTCTGTGTCAAGTTTCTTCGCTGGTGTTTTGTGTTTCTGAACACTTTCTTAATGTACAAGTGGCTCAAGTTCGCTCATTTTGAGGCAAGAACCGGCGGATGTGCAACAACTTTAATCATAAGGTAAACACAAAACAACAGTCTCCATCCGGAGCTCCTTCACAGGACTCCACACTTGTAAACACTCGCTGCATCACTCTCGCGCGGCTCTCACCTCCGCCCACACTCGTCAGCGCTACCAAGCCGACCAATCACAGAGCTTGCGCTACGCATTACATTTTTTGAGAGGTGCGCGTCAACATCGCCCACAGCCACAGTGAGGGGCTATGCGTCCACGCGTAGGCTGCGCCGTAGCATACGCGTGCGCTTGACGCGAGATATAAATCGGCCTTTAGTGTCCTTTGGTAGTGCGTCCACCTGCCATTTAAGAATTGGGACCTGCTGGTGCCGTGACCCAGATGGAAGTGAGGTTTATGGGTGTTTGTGTTATGGAGGCGAGGCTAGCTTGTGAAAGCTATGTGGCTAACCTCTGGCACATCAAAACACGCATTAGCAAATGATGTTACAGGCTGTGGCTTTTATGCTGAGTTCAGACTGCACGATTTTCAAAGTAGTCGTGCCACAGATGTTTACACACTGCATGACCATCTGGGTCACAGGTGTCAAATCCATTTCCTGGAGGGCCGCGGCTCTGCACAGTTTAGCTTTAACCCTAATTAAACAAACCTGACTGTAATGAAGTTACGGCCACCTGGCCGCCGGGAAGAAGGAGGCGGAGAACCGACGAACTTTTAAAGAAATATTTATTAATAAAAGGGACGGCAGCTCCTCACGGAGACTGCCGTCTAAATCAAAACAAACGGACGGCAGCTCCTCACGGAGACTGCCGTCAAACTGAAAGCACAAGTAATATGTCCGGGCCCGGTCCTCTCTCTCTGTCCTCTGCCATCGTTCCTCCTCTTATAGTCGAGAGCTCCTTCCGTGGGATTAAAGGCAGGTGCGCGCCACAGGTGTATCTCATCTGTGGCGGGCCTCGTTTCGCTCCCACGGCTCTCAGCCACGCCCCCTCGCCACACTGACCAAATTAATTGAGTCCTTTGGGCTTGTTTAAAACCTACAGGTAAGTGCATTGAAGCATGGGTTGGAACTAAACTGTGCAGAGCTGCGGTCCTCCAGGAATTGGATTTGATACCTGTGATCTGGGTTATTGCTCCGTTGCTGCTGTGTTTACACTGCAAGATGGATCGGCGACAGGGGGTTTCACACTGCATTACAATAGGAGACCTTTCACCGACAACTTTGTTTCAGTCTGCAAATTATGTCTCACAACCAAACACAAGCAAGAAGTGACATGGAAACACCGCAAGGTCATGTAGTATATATTTTGTTATTAACTACATAATGAGAAAGAAGCCTTTAGTGGCGTTGAAAATGTACTCATTTTGCTCACCTGGCTTTTGATTTCTCTTCAACTTTTTTATTTTTCAACCCATTTGTGGTACTCCTCAGACATGTCAAACAGACACGAGTGCTCCTGCCAAATTTACACTAGCGTTTCCAAATAGACTTCTGCCCCAACCTCCCACTGGCCTGCAGATACCCATACTAGTGGATCCTGCTCTCTCATTTGCTGAAGGTAATCGCCGATGTAATTTTCCATCAGAACACATTTCACATGACATGATTTTGAATCGCCGACAGGTCCAGATATCTAGCATGCTAAATATCTCACACATGTTGGCGACTCATTGCCGATTCTCTTAAAATGCATCTTTGATTGTTCACACTGTGAGATTGCTACTCATGTGAACGAGCACCGATTTGCCTGTGATTTTGGGCATTTGTCTGTGACTTTTCAAAACCCGTCAGAGCTAAAATCATTGGAGCTAAAATCATGCAGTCTAAACTCAGCATTAGTGTTCTTTGATAGTGTGCCCATTTTCTAAAACCTATTCAAGTTAGGCCAAGTACAACTATAGGAGTTGGTGCCGTGACCCGGAAGGGAATTAGATTTATAGTGTATGCAAGTAAACCTCACTTCTCTGGCTTTAAAATACACACTCGCTATTGATGTTAGAAGCTGTATTCTTTGACTCTCTTTAGTGGCATGTCATCCTCTAATCATGTTCGGATTACAGCAAGTAGAACTAAAAGGGTTATGTTGGTGCCGTGACCCGGATGTGTTTTTTTCCCATTGGCATTACCCTCTGTTTGCATTTTCATGTTCTGCTGTGCTATGTTTCTATTGTTTGGCTATGTAAACATGCATTAGAGAAACAAATTTGGCCTTTTCAGACATTTTGCTGTCTTAAAATGTCCGGCACAGGATAGTGGAATGACAGAAAGTGAGGTCTGGATAAGCATTATTTAAAAGTTTAACTTTTTAATCTTGCATTCATGCTTTCTGTGTAATTGGTGTTTTCTGGGTTAAGCTCAGGTACAGTATAAAGACATAAGCAATATCTCAATATTTCAATCAGTGCAGTGTTGGGTTTGTTACAGCAACAAGATCTGATGAGAATTACCACTGTACCGATATCTGCAGAAAAGCTGTGACTCTCCTTGTGTTATTTCACACAGTAGGTCAGTTGTAAATTCTTTATTTCAAGACAGATATATGCATTTTAGTTTATTAGCGAAACTTTTTTAAGAGATGTTTGAAATATGTTTGCCTTTGTATAAGGTGGTTAAGAATGATTGTTTTTTTAAAGGAAGCCTACATGTAAGTGAAGGATGTTTTTGTGTGCCTAAAAGAGAGTGAATAATTATGGGTGGCCTGGGTATTTATTCAGTGTTAGTGTTAATGTATGGATGGTAATGTTGATGGCATGTTGTGTTTAGATTCTCTACACCTCATTCGAAGATCATTATTGCTCCATTAATAAATCCGTTGAGCTGCTGGTCAGTTCATTGTCAGAGTGCATCCCATCATCATTAGGGTCAGAAAAATTCAACTTGTGTAGAGGATGAAAATCAAATGTTTTTTTGTTGGTTTTTTGTAACTGGATTTACAAAATACTTAATAAATTATTTCAACGCCAGATTAGTGTGGGATATTTCAGTGTTATTAAATGACCTTATGTTTTGAGTCCTTTGCTTTTACACAATCTCATACACATGATACAATATGATTAACAGCAAAATGCAGCTATTCATTTCCCTAAGTTAACCTTGTAAGAATGTTTTTCATAATCATTCGAGTTTATTTTTGTTCATCTTGGTTATATAAAGTATAGAGATTAACAAATAGTATCCTCAGTGCTGGGTAGAAATTGATTAAATGTAATCTGGATTATGTAATCATACTACAAAACTTTCATTTACAGTTTTAAAACTAAGGTTATGTTGACTAAAATGGCAGTACATTTTCCCTAATTTATTGATTGACCCCAATTCATTCATTTTCTTTTCAGCTTAGTCCCTTTATTAATCTGGGGTTGCCACAGCGGAATGAACCACCAACTTATCCAGCATATGTTTTACGCAGCGGATGCCCTTCTAGCTGCAACTCATCACTTAGAAATACCCATACACACTCATTCACAGACATACACTATGGACAATTTAGTCTACCCAACTCACCTGTACCACGTCTTTGGACTGGGAGAAACCGGATCACCCAGAGGAAACCCATGTGAACACGGGGCGAACATGCAAACTCCACACAGAAATGCCAATTGACCCAATCGAGGCTCACACCAGCGACCTTCTTTCTGTGAGGCGATCAAGCTACCCACTGCGTTACCATGATGCCTAACCCCAATTCTTGTTTTTTGTTGTCTCACAGCAAGAAGGTCGCTGGTTTGAGTCCGTCCTGACTGGGTCAGTTGGCATTTCTGTGTGGAGTTTGCATGTTCTCCCTGTGTTGGCGTGCGTTTCCTCCATGTGCTACGGTTTTGCCCACAGTTTAAAGACATGCGGTACAGGTGAATTGAATAAACTGTATGAATGTGAATGAGTGTGTATAAATGTTTCCCAGTACTGGGTTGCAGCTAGAAAGATATCCGCTGCGTAAAATATATGCTGGACAGTTGGCGGTTCATTCCGCTTTGGCGACCCTTAATGAATAAAGGGACTAAGACAAAGGAAAAATCTAATGAACTCATTTTAAATTAATATTTAAGTTATCACTCATTAGTCTCTTATTATTCATATATTACTATTCTTGAAGGCATATAAAATATTACATAGGCCAACCATAAAGAAAATTAAGATCCAATAATACAATGTATTCTTTTTTTAGGCGGTGAGACATAATGTAATGTTTAATACACTTTGTGTTCATTTATTCATTTTCTTTTCGGCTTAGTCCCTTTATTAAACAATGGTCGCCACAGCAGAATGAACCGCCAACTCATCCAGCATGTTTTAAGCAGCAGATGCCCTTCCAGCACTGGAAAACACTCATACACTCTTGCATTCTGACACATACACTACGGACAATTTAGCTTATTCAACTCAGCGCATGTCTTTGGACTCTTTCGGAGGAAACCCATGTGAACATGGGGAGAACATGCAAACTCCACACAGAAATGCCAACTGACCCAGCCGGGGCTCGAACCACCAGCCTTCTTGCTGTGAGGCGATTGTGCTACCCACTGCACCACCGTGACACCCTACACTTTGTACTGTTTACTACAAATTACCAAACAAATCCATTCTAATCTTTATGATAAATGAGTACAGTCAAAGGAGTTGTCTTTGCAGGGTCCTGAAAACCAGTTAAATTCGATCAAACGTGTTATTGTATGCTATTTAGAAGTAGATGTCTATTTATTTACATTTTAGTTTGCTATAGTTATATCAAAATTGGATGTTTAAAAAGGTCGTTTTTTACTTAAAAAAATAATGTTTTTTTTATACTTGTGTTTGTATTTAAAATGTGTTAAACGTATACGTTTAAAAAAAAACACAATCAATCACTGCCAAATCCTGCTGTAAACCATAAACCACTGTTTCGAAACTGGTAGGCTATTGGCTGTTTAAAAGGTCAAGATTGTTTTTTTTTACTTTCAATAAAACATTTTTTTTGTGTGCGTGTTTGTATTTAATATTTGTCGATAGGAAGCCTATTTATTTTTTCAAAAACGCAATTAATTACTGCTGTAAACCTCCAACTATTTTGAAGCTGAGATGTTTGCCTGTTTGAAAAAAAGTTCCAAAATTAAATATATATATATATATATATATATTTGCATTTAATACAAATATAATTTGTCTCAAGTATTACTTTTTCAAAAACACAACCAATTACTGCCAAATCCTGCTGTAAACCATAAACCACTATTTCGAAACTGGGAGGTTCTTACAAAGTCTCCGTTCAATCCCTCCAACCTCCAGCAGAAAACACATGACCGACCACAGGACTGGAATCAACACCAACACCAACATGATCCAAACACGGACTTTTTTACTCTCTTTTCTTTTCTTTGCCTTCGCTTTTTCGGTGGTTGTTGCGCAGACGACCAAAAGCCCAGTAACAAGTAAGTTAAACCACTGCTATGTGTTTACACGCTTGCCGCAGATTTGACGAAGCGCGCCTCATGCCGTCTAGGTAGGGCTCTCGCAAGGTTTTGTCACACAACCACCGTTTGTCTAACCAGAACGCTTTGCGTGAATTAATTATCCAGCAAGTCGTCTATATTTTCTTGGAAACATAACTTAATGTTTAATAAGTGACTGTTTGATGACATTTTAACTTCACTTGCAGAACGTGTGGCTCATTAAAACAAACGTCGGTGCTCACTGAAATAGTTTTTGGTAATATGACTGACTTAATTACAAACTTCAAAGTGTTTTTGTTACATTATTATTTTTTTTAATCTTTAAAACTTAAACTTGATAAACTGGCTTTTTTGTGCTTATTTGAATGTGCTTTGCATATTCCCTGCTGTTTAGCAGAGACTCGTGAGTGCCCTGTTTAAATCATATGACAGACTATAACAAAGTAATACTTTGTGTCATGAAAGGTCAGGGACAATATTAAAAATAGCACTGCTTTTTAGTTGTATCTTCATGCAAGCAGATCCATTATGAAAACTAACCGCTTACTATTAAAAGTTAAAACGTGAAAATTACAACCATTTATACATTAACCATAGTTTAACCATAGTTTTATAGTAAAACTTACTGTGGTTATGCAAATTGTAATTAATCAGATAGAGGTAAAGTTGGTTTTATATTCGTTCATTTAGAAGTCTCTATATTGTTTACCATGTTACTTTGAAAATTCGATCGGAATTAGCATGCAAGTATGACTTCAAAACAACAATAACACTATCTAATTGCAATGTTGTACTTTGATAGTCATTGGCTGCTAATAGGATTTCCATATTTAGAATTTGCAAAGAATACTTCTCTGAAATTATATTAAGGAGAATGTCTGAATATTCGAATATAAAACCAACTTTAACTCTATATCAATCAGCACAAAAAGTCACAATTCTTTTATTATAAAACAAAGCATGCTTCTTACTAATATTGTACAAATTTTAATTTTAAGATCGTTATAGGTTTAAGATCGTCTGAAAATAGTCTCTTGTTAACATAATTAAACTAACGAACATCAGCTTCATCCCTGGTCTTATAAATGTGTTTATTTTTTTTCACAGACTGCACTATAAAGTCTAACACAACTTGTGAAGATTGTTTGAAGATTGTTTCGGTAAGAATTTTCAGTTTGTAATTGTTTTTAGCTGATAACTATGGTGGCTATCAGATTTCTTAATCCATGTTTGTTAAATAGACAGCATTAGTGAAACATAAGTTGTATGTTTATGTAACGGTTGTATTTAATCATTTTGTTTCAGTGTTTGTGGTGCATCTCAAGCCAGAAATGCATTGACTATCCAGTAAACAGCGTTCTGCCCTCTCATAGTGTTTGTCCGCTTTCAGATGCGCGATGGGGACTGTGTTGGAGTAAGACTGAAAATTACATATTTACGATATGTGTATCATCCTAAAATAACATTGTTTTGTTCATTAAATGGATAGTTCTTCCAAAAATGAAAATTCTGTCACCATTTACTCCCACATCACCGTCTTCTGTTGAACACAAAAAAAAGATCTTTTGAAGAAAGCTGGACACCTGGAATCATTGACTTCCATAGTATTTGTTTTTCCTATACTATGGAAGTCAATGGTTACAGGTTTTCAGCTTTCTTCAAAAGATCTTCTTGTGTGTTCAACAGAAGATAGAAACTCATCAAGGTTTGAATCCACATGAGGGTGAGTAAATAGTAAGTAAATGTTCTTTCTTTTTTATGGTGAACTATCCCTTTAACTCATTTTCAGCAAATTTTACTATCATAAATGTATCCCATTAACATTCCTTTGTTTCACTGTTTAACAATTCCTTTGCATAAAAAGAAAGATAAGGAAGAGAATAATTTGTATAACTGCTTAACTGTTAAAGCTATAACAGTTTTATACTGTACGTCATATTCATAGTTCATGGTAGCTTTACATTCCTGAATGTCACTTTATTACATTTAGCTCCATTTACACTCTTATAAAATGTCTCAGCCTGTTTAACCAAATGAATTTACTGTATTTGGTCTGAGTACATGTTGTATATTCTGGATGTAAATGACCTCCTGAGTTTTGTGCTGTGTGTTTAACAGTGAATTTCCAGATTCTCATCATTACTATTTCCGTGATCGCGGGAGTGATTGTCATCGCCATATTTGTCTGCTGTTTCTGCTGCTGTAAATGTGAAAACATTGGGTAGGTTGCAAACCAACACACACAAGATTGATTTTATCATCAGGCAATAATTTAGGAATTTAATTTGTATACACTTAGAAAGCATAATACTGTACATTCAAAAATTAAAGTGTCTAATTTAATTTTCAAGTAACTTTTGTGAAATTAAAATGTCAAAATGAATATTTGGACCTATCACATCATTTAGAATAACTGATTTATGTTAAAAAGAAAATATATTCTTATTCTGAACTCTACTTGTCAAAGACATGACTGATGTGAATGTTCCAAATGTTATTATGAATAATTAAAAGAATATTGATTTGAACAATAAAGTCTAATGACAAATTATTCATTTTTTAGGGCCGCACTTCTTGCACTGGGCTGCACTGATCCTTAAAGTTTTTTTCTAATGTGGTCTTATTTTTTTGATAAAATATTATTGGTATAAACCGATTTTATGTTTTATTAAATGTATTTAAAATTTTCTCTTCGCATATTCATGACACACTCGTTTTGGTATTAAATAACTTTGATCCTAAAGAAACACTCCACTTTTTTTGGAAATGAGCTCATTTTACAACTCTTAACAGTCACGTTTACCAGTTTTGAATGCATTCACTCAATCTCTCAGTCTGGCAGGATAAATTTTAGCTTAGCTTAGCATAAATCATTGAATCTGATTAGACCATTAGCAACAAAAATTCACTCAAAAAAATCAAGGAGTTTTGACGATTTTTCTTATTTAAAGCTTGACTCTTCTGTAGTTACATCATGTACTAAGCTCAGCAGAAAATGAAAAGTTGTTTTGTTTTTCTAGGCAGATAAAGCTATAGGAACTATACTATAATTCCAGTGTAATAATCAGGGAACTTTGTTGCCATCCCATGGCTGCAGCAGCCACAATGATACTATGCAGCATTGTTACCTTACCTTGCTAGGGACTATTTTCAGGTACTACATAAAATAGCAACTTTAACTTTCTGTTAGTCTTGTACATGAAGTAGCAACAGAAGAGTCAAGCTTCAAAACTTTTTTTTTTTCAGCTAGATGCTAATGGTCTAATTAGATTCAATGATTTATGCTAAGCTAAAAGTGCTTCTGTCAGCCCCAGAAATCGGCTGAATGGATTCAAAAATGGCAAAACTCAACTGTTTAACTCTATGAGAGTTTTTTTTTTTTTTAAGTCTAGTGTTTCTTTTAAAAGCAAGGTTTTTCAGATGAGTCTATTAATTTATGCTGTGGACTGTATATTAATTATGCTGCTATTAATTGTTAAAAACAGTTTACTAGAACATTAGAGCACATATAGCCTAAAACAAATCAGAAACGATTTAATAAAAAAAAAATGTTTTATAATTTAGCAGGTCTAATAGGAGTGAAGAGCGAATGGAGAATCAAGCTAGTCTGAGAAGGTTTCGCAACGAGGAGAGGTAGGTTATGCTTTAGGAAGACCAAAATGCACACAATTTTTTAATTTCTATGTCCAAAGAGTGTTAACTTGATGAAATATCAGCAATAAAAACATTCTTGCTTCTTTGTCTTATTGTTTTTTTTTTGCAGGAAAGCAGAGATGAAGCAGAGACATGATGAAATGCGATTGAAATATGGTAGGATTTGCCTTTTCGTTTTAAATAACAAACCTAAAAAATAAATACTAGTGTCCTTTATATTAATGATTATTTAGGGTGATTATGCTATCTTTTAAAGTATTATCTTTGCTTGTCTTGTTTATTAGGCTTGAAGAAGGATAACCAGTACTCCAGATTTGAGAACAGCTAAGAAGCTTGTGATGATGCTCAGCTGTTGTCTTATATTTTAAACTCAACTCTACTGTAAAAATGAACGCATTGCCTTGAATATCCAGCACTCCTTTTTTTGAAGAGCAAATTTGATTCAGTCATACCTGTATATTTATCAGATCTTTAAGCAAACCACAATTAACTTTTATATTTATTAAAGCATTTAGATTGTAGGGTAATGATGACTTTTAGCAAATCAAACTAGGCGTCAACATAAATTGAGTACATAAATGTAATACTACAGCAACACTGAAAGCAGCCTGTATTGTCTTCAGCAAACTAATAAGCTTAATTAATAAGGACTTCTTTTGAAAACTATTTTGTTCATAGATGTCCTACCTTCACATTTCATACATGCTAAAGTGAAATTGATTTAATTACCACTGCCATTGTTAGTGTTTTGGTATTTTGATATAAGGTTGCATTTGTAAATGTTTTAATCTCTAGCTTATCTCCAAAGACTTGATTTGTTTTGTGATTTTTGTTTTGTGCACCTTTCAAAGTCAAATAAACTTGAAAATACACTTTAAAAGTGAACACTGTTGTTTATTGTTTGTTTTTTTTAGGAGAAATTATCAGAGTAGATGTTTGTGTGTGTGTATTCAAAATGCTTTTTTAAATATAGATATGGTTTATATTTTTGACCAGTGTTGGGGAAAGTAACTTTTAAAAGTAACGCATTACAATATTGAGTTACTCCCAAAAAGTAACTTGTTACTTTTGAGTTACTTTTCCTTGCCTTTGCTGAGGCCTGAACTTGCAGGGTTGTTTTTATTCATTCATTCATTCATTTTTTGTCACTTTTCCGGGGCCGAGTTGCGGGGGAAGCAGTCTTAGGAGAGTACCCCAGACTTCCCTCTTCCCAGACACTTCCTCCAGCTCCTCCGGGGGATCCCGAGGCGTTCCCAGGCCAGCCGAGAGACATAGTCCTTCCAGCGTGTCCTGGGTCTTCCCCGAGGCCTCCTCCCGGTGGGACATGCCTGGAACACCTCCCTAGGAAGGCATCCAGGAGGCATCTGAAACAGATGCCCGAGCCACCTCAACTGACTTCTCTCGATGTGGAGGAGCAGCGGCTCTACTCTGAGCTCCTCTCGAGTGACAGAGCTCCTCACCCTATCTATAAGAGTGCGCCTTGCCACCCTTCGAAGGAAACTCATTTCAGCCGCTTGTATCCGAGAACTTGTCCTTTCGGTCATGACCCAAAGCTCATGACCATAAGTGAGAGTAGAAACGTAGATTGACCGGTAAATCGAAAGCTTTGCCTTTCGGCTTAGCTCCTTCTTCACCACGACGGACCGGTACATTGACCGCATTACTGCTGCCGCTGCACCAATCCGCCTGAACCGCCACCTTATCGTTACCTTATTTGAGTGCCTGAGTGATCATAAGAGCTATGTTCTTGGGGGCTAATGCCCCTGGTAGGGTCTCCCAAAGCAAAAAGGTCTTAGGTGACAGGTCAGACTAAGTGCAGTTCAAAAACCCTTTATGAGTATAAGTACGTCAAAGACCATGACATCGCCCGGTATGGCGCAGCCAGAGCCCCAACCTGGAGCCAGGCCTGGGGTTGGGGCTCGTAAGCGAGCGCCTGGTGGCCGGGTTTTTTCCCACGGAACCCAGCCGGGCTTAGCCCGAAGGAGCAACGTGGGACCATCTTCCCGCAGGCCCTCTACCTACAGGGGGAGCCGCAAGGGGCCGATGCATTGTGGAACAGGTGGTGGTCGAAGGTTAGGACCACGACAACCCGATCGTCAGGCATGGAAACTGGCTCTTGGGTTGTTTTTACTTCTTTTTGAATAGAGGAGCTCTGCAATTAACAACGAGCTGTATAATCTACACCTGTAACCTTCTGGGGAGGGGGACTGTTGAAGAAGGAGAAACCCAAATTAAATAAGCTTATAAAAAGGGCAGGTTTGCACATTGTACATGATCGAATGATGGACAAATTTGTCAGTATGTTGAACCCCGATAATAATCCCCTTTTTGATACAGTCCAAGCGTGTGCAAGCTCTTTTAGTGCAACATTAATTTAGACCCGGTGTTACAGAGAAAGATACAGGAAGTCATTTTTACCAACAGTGATCAGATTGTATAACCAGTCATACTAGATGAATTATGCAGAATTGTAATAGTTATTAGATATGGACAAGTGTCTACCTGTTGTTTGAAACTAAGTTGTACCGTATGAATGTCATTTTATTTTTGTTTTTATATATATGTAAACGAGGACATGCAGAGACCTTTTAAGGGGCAGGGGCTCAAATGGAAAAAGGGCACTTTTTATTAAATAATAATAATAATTGTACTTTAATAAATAAAATATTTTAAGAGAGATTTCATCCTAAATTCACCATATACTCGCCCTTAAAAGGTTTCATTCAAAACTGAAAATTCTGTCACCATTTACTCAACTTTTACTTTTTCCAAACCTATTTGACTTTTTTTTTTCTTTTGTCGAACACACAAAATAATATTTTGAAGAAAGCAGGAAATCTGTAACCATTGACTTTCATGGTATTTGTTTTTAAAACCAGGATATACATAAAATTTTGTTTTTTATTGTCTGACAGGGAAAGCTGTCCTTAAAAGAACACACATTAACGTATACATATATTATATTATTATTAGTTTTCTCTCCAGGAGAAAAAAGGGCAGGGGCTCAAGCATCCAAAGCCCCCACCTCTGCGTGTGCGTGTATGTAAATGATTTTATCTATCTTTAGTATGGAGAGCTCTGCTAGGTGAATTTCCCTTTGGGATCAATAAAGTCAAACAAACAAACCTACATTTACCTTTAAAAAACACATCAAACAGTATTTTAGGATAATGTTATCTTCTGAGAACTTACTGACCACAGAGCTATATATGCCGTAGATACAGATTAATGAAAGTTTGAAGCAATGTGTTTGATACTTTTGCATTTATCACAGAAGTACATCTTATTACATAAAGTCACTGTCCATTGAGGCTAAAATCCCCATTGTTTTTCTTTTTCTTTCATGCAGTCAAAATAATGAGTACATTCTCTCATTGAGTGCATGATTTAATGTGACTAATTTTAATCCAGCAGTTTATTTTCTAAAAGCCGATTACTTAAACTAAAAGGTATAACTCAAATATTATTACTTCTTTAAAATGTAATGCATTACTTTGATCAGTACTTATTCATTTGTTCATTTTCTCTTTTCGGCTTAGTCCCTTTTTTATTCTGGGGTCGCCACAGCGGAATGAACCGCCAACTTATCCAACATGTTTACACAGCAGATGCCCTTTACTGGAAAACATCCACACTCATTCACACACACTACGGTGAATTTTAGCTGAGGCTCGAACCAGCGACCTTCTTCCTGTGAGGTGAACGTGCTACCCACTGCGCCACAGCGTCGCCACTGATCGTTACTTAGAAAAGTAATATTATTACTTAACGTTACTTGTAATACACTACCCCAACACTGCTTTTGATTATATATATATTTAATTATTTGAATTTGACTAGTTTGTTTTTTATATTTATAAAATGATATTCATGTTGTTCATGGCTTACTGGTATAAAACATTTTTCGTGCTGTTTTGAGATTGTGTAAATGTTTTTTTAGTATTCATTCATTAATTTATTTTCTCTTCGGCTTCATCCCTTTATTAATCTGGGGTTGCCACAGTGGAATGAACCGCCAACTTATTCAGTACAGGCTTTTATGCAGCGGATGCCCTTCCAGCCGCAACCCAACACTGGGACACATCCATACACATCATTCACACTCATTCACACACACACACACACACACACAAACTCATACACTACAGTCAATTTTAGCATACTCAATTCACCTGTACCGCATGTCTTTGGACTTGTGGGGGAACCGGAGCACCCAGAGGAAACCCACGTGAACACGGGAGAACATGCAAACTCCCCACAGAAATGCCAACTGACCCAGCTGAGGCGAACGTGCTTATTTTTATTATACATTTTTATTATTAACAAAGATTAATTAGATTAATGTATTACTCACACTCATCTGGTTCTAAACTTAAAAAAACTTTCTTCCCTCTATTGAACAAAAGAAGATATTCAGAAGAATGCTGCAAATAGCAGCCTATTGTATTCCTACAGGAACAACAAAAGAATGGTTGTCAATGGCTGCTACGTTTTAACATTCTTCAAAATATCTTCTTTTGTGTATAAAAAAAAAAGAAACTGAAACATGTTTGGAACAAGCGGAGGTTGAATAAAAGATGATCATATTTCTTTTGATTGAACTATCCCTTTAAGGTCCTCAGGATTGATCACGTGCTTCTAAACTGTCCAATAATATCGCCGAGTTGATTTTTTTGCGCGTTCCACCCTGCTTGGAATCACGTGCTCTAACCCGGGCCAATCAAATGAGCGAATCCGGTTTGCGCGTTCTTGCCGAGCGCGGGGAGGACAGAAGCGGGTAGTAGCGCACTCGTGCCGCCGTCACATCCACATTCATCCGGAGAATCAACATTTCCACAAAAATGTCAGAAGAAAAGCCAAAGGTACTTGCATGTTTCTTTGTTCTGCGCTCCAGCCGTACGTGGAGGATTATTTTGATGTGATCCTGATGCATGAATGTAGATAATGTGGCTCCTGTTATTTATATGTGGTTAGAAGGGAAACAAAGAGGTTTTCAACAAAGATTGTGCGCATTTTCCGCACGTGGCCATCTAACAACGTCTGCCATCAAACTACACACAGATTCTTAACATCTCATGTTGCTACCAGTCAAACCGGCGGATTTAAAGCGTCGTTTCAGCATCGAGATGTTTGGATTGGCTTTCATTCATGGCGGATAGTGGCTTCAAGTTTGCGCCAAATGCGCTTGCACAGAAAGCAACGCGCTGTCCGAAGTGTCGCATAGGTTTTTAAACAGCGTCCTGTTTTTAGCATTAATACAGGTCATATAGACTCAAGTCGGCTGTGAAGCTCTTTCAAAACGTGTTATAAACTTCGTAAGGACATCTCTAATGTTTTAATAGCTGTTGTTGGACAATGTGGCTTTAGCGCAAACGCTACACATGTTTATTGTTCATGTTTAATTATCACGCACTCTGCTTCTGTTCTTCCAGGAGGGAGTCAAGACTGAAAATGACCACATCAACCTGAAAGTGGCGGGTCAGGACGGGTCTGTGGTACAGTTTAAAATCAAGAGGCACACTCCTCTCAGCAAACTGATGAAGGCCTACTGCGAGAGACAGGTGAGAAGAGGACAGGTTGAGCTGCAGACATCCCACATCTGCACAAACCATCCAGCTCTGCTTCAGTGTGCTGCTTGTTACTCAAATTATTTCTTGTTTTAGGGTTTATCCATAAGGCAAATAAGGTTCCGGTTTGATGGTCAGCCAATCAATGAGACGGACACACCTGCACAGGTTTGTGCCTTTTTTGTTTTGTGTATTTTTTTTTTTACTCGTGTGATTGTTGATTTACAACATGGGTTGATTCTTGCTGTATTTTGTCTTCAGCTGTAATATATTAATCAGTTCAATCTCAAAGGGTAAAGTCTCAAGTTATTTTTAGCAACTCATACAAATTCAAAATGCACCAACCAATTATTGTGATTTTTGGGCCTTTGCTGAACTCTCTAAAAGGTTAAATGGTGCAAAAATATACTCACACTTTTAGGGTTCGTGGTCAAAAATGACTGCTTTGAAAACAAAAGGCAAACTAATTTCATCTAGAGAGAACTTGATGCTGTGCTCAAACAAAATTTGAAGTTTATTTTCACACCTCAATCTCAAACATTTTTAGATATATAAGTTTAAAACAATTAAAAAGAAATATACAGTCCATGTGAAAATATATAGTATGTTTGTGCATTTTGTTCTATTTCTGTGGTGCAAAGTAGGGGTAAACGATATTGGAAAAATCTAATATTGCTATATATATATATATATATATATATAGATAGATAGATAGATAGATAGATATATTAAGGGAGTTCATAAAATAGAAGAAACAATCTACTAGCATAGATAAATTCAATAAAGAAATGTACAAATGAAATAAACAGCGACCTATTGTTTTCTGAGGAGTCTAACAGTATTTAATTATACAGTAATTGAATAATCGAATATAAAATACTCCATAGTATTCATTTTATAAACTATTCAATAAAATTAATTACAAATGATAAAATTTATTAATGTTACAAATTATGCCTGAATGCTTTTAAACCCCTCACACAGTCACAGGCCTAAAAAACACTTACAAAATGATCAATTATAATCCAAACTCAACATTGCATGTACTGTATTGGAAATTATCACATTTTGATAATGCTGAAATTATATATTGTGTAAAGCATTCAAGATTTGATAGTTGAATTTAAACATTTCATCAGATCTTTCATTGTCAGTTCATCCTCCTAGATGTTAAATCCAGCATTAAACCTAAATGTGTTTTTTGCTCAATTCAAGATTTTTATTTTATTTTTATTTTTTTCTGGTTGCGAGATCAATTTGAGATCAGTCTGCTAAACAAACCGAACATGATCCACACACGCAGAAACTGTCCTTGTAGTGCAAAAAAGCAGCGACAATTTAAAGCATAAACATATTGAACGTTTATTGACATGTTTTATCAAGGGAGAACGATGTGCTGTTAAATGTCAGTTATAACACACAATCAGAAAGTACAGGTGTGTTTTGATATTCTAATGATTGAGAGTTAGTCCAGTTAATAAATACAAATAAATTAATTGCCTTTCCCTATATATACCTTGCATATGGGATCAAAATCCCGCCAAATGTGTTATGGATCAAAAAATAAGTGTTAATTAAATTTACATTTGAGTGTAATTTTACATTGTCAGTTATAACTGTCAAATTCTAAGTATAATTGTCTATAATTTTTCACTGTAAATGTTTTGATTTATACTTATAATTTAATCTGCAGCTGCGATACATGTGGCAACATTTTGATCCGATACTTGCAAATAGCCAATGCCATTTGAGCATTTCTACTTTTCTGCCAATGGCATATTTGAACAGGGCTCATAGGGTTTCTATGTTCCACTGTTGAATTTTTCCACTTTTTGAAGGTTTATGCTGAATGCGTGAAATGCTCCTGTGGAAGCAGCTCGATCTTGCACTTTTTCAATGTAATAAGAGGTGGGAGCTGCCTAATTTTTTACTGAAATTAATCATAAGAAAAAGCAAAGCATGAGCAACCATTTACAGCACTATACTTGTGCCACAATATTCACTCCACTCCAACAGCTCTTGACCCTGGCCACACTCAAAGCCACTACCAAGCTGACCAATCACAGAACTTGTGCTCTGCTTTCCCATGAGTTAGTTGTAGTTACAGTTGTGTACAGTAGTTACAGAGGTGTTCATCAGTATAGTTGAGCTTTACAATATTGGGAAAAATCTGACATTGCAATACTTTTTTTACTTCGACTTGTGTATTGCAATTTGAATATCATTTCACCAGATGATTTGAATAGCTCTATTTGGAAAGATTTCATTAATATACATCGACTGGGACGATTAAGTCTTTCTGTGCATTAGGTCTGAATAAATTATAATAAATGACAAGCATAATTAAACAGTGCTTTATGGTTTTCTGGGGAGCCTGACAGTATTGAAGTACTGAAATTGAACAGTCAAATGTAAAATAACATGGTCATCAATGTATAAAAATATTTAATCTCAATCTTTTGATCTTTCATAAAAAATTTGCAGATACACACATTGCAATATCGATGCTCAAGCGATTAAATTCAGTCCTAGAGTATAGTATAACTATGGCTTTCTCAGACCAACCTCATCATCTTGACGCCGCAGTATCAGTTTCATTATAGGAATCAGATGTTAATCTTTGTAAATCAGTCTTTTAATGTAATGTGGATTTTCAGCTGGAGATGGAAGATGAAGACACTATCGATGTATTCCAGCAGCAGACTGGAGGATCCTGCTAAACGTCAAGCACCATGTGGATGAAGTTTCTTCATTTGTGCTTCTCTTCACTTCCACTGCAGTTCAGGGCCCGAATGGAAAAGGCTTTGGAAATCTAATGTATAAGTTAAACTATTTCCCCCTTTTTTTTAATTCCAGAGACCTTATTTCCATTTTTCAGTGTTCTCCCTGAGCTGATTTGGAAATGACAGTTTTTGTTTTTCTCCCCCTCCTCTACCCTTTTGGAGTTTATTGAATGCTTGTTCTATACATTTTTGTATTCTGTACGTATGTTTGCACCTCCCCCATCTATTTTTATATACAAGGAGGGATGTTTTGTGAAAGGATGTTTGTGACTTCTTAATATGGTCTTGGATTTTCTTTAATTGCGGTAAACTGCTAAACTTCAAGACGCCCTTTTTATGGACTGTTTCTCATGTCGGCATTGCAACGTTGTGTTTCTCTGACAACTCAGGTTTGATAAAGCTAGATTGTGGATAGTTTTTTCAGTAGGCATTTTTAATTTTAAAAAGCTTTGACTCGTATGTCTTTAAAAGTTGGCTATTTGCTTCAGTATGCCATGATGTACAAATGAAGTTGGCCTCGATTTTATTGTCCTATAATTTGCCCTCCACAAATACATCATATTGTAAATGCCACTGGCACATCGTGTATGAATAGCTAATCTGGTGTGAATGCAGCTCTACAGTTCAGCTTGTGCCAGATTGGTGTGAGGATTCATTGTAATAGGAATGGCAGGGGTGTTTTTGGAGAGCAGAGGATCCTGTGTTTGCCATTTACTACTGTATATAATAAATTTAGTTTGATACTGATCTGCGTTTGTCTTGTTTTTCAGGCTGAAACTTTAGTGGTTTGCCACTAGATGGCGCACTTGTGCTATGCTTTAGGGTTTTACTTTTTTTTTTTCAGTTTCCTACATAGTGTACACTGTGGCGTGTACTGTAATTTGTTAATTACATTTAAGCAGAATTAGTTTTTTTCCCCCTAGTTATTGGCATTATTTTCTCACTTTGACACAAACACTGTCAAATTTGAGTCATGTGAATTTGTACTTTTTTCATATTCCAAACTGTTACATGTAACAATACAAAATCAACACAATTCAGTACCGAATATGAATGCATTTCTAAAGTATATTGATAATCTAAAATAAAAAAAATAAATTATATGTTGCTTAACATCTGAAGGAGTCCATAACTACACATTTTGTATAAATTGTGTAATCTAGATATGGGCTCTGCAACATTTACTGCAGTAGATTCAAAACTGTAGAGAGCCATGTTAGTGTTGTAAAGGCCAATCTAGTTTTGAACACTAAAGGAGATCTATTGAACTAAAGAATGTTGAAAACCTGGAACCATTGACTTCCTTACTAGGAAAAATGCATATTATGGAAGTCAGTTACTAGTTTTCAACCATTTTCAAAAAGTATTTTGTTCAGCACAAAAAAAAATGCTAGTAAAGGTTGAGTAAATTGCGGAATTTAGATTTTTGGGTAAACTGCCCCTTTTGGAGAAATGTTTGGGTCATTATGTGCCTATCCGTGACTAAACTCAGCTGAATGTGTTAAAATTGGACTAGCCTGTCTCTTAACCCTACCCCACACAGTGACGTCACTAGCTCCATTGAATGCATTGTGTCTGATGTTGCGTCTCTGAGAGATGCAATTTCAGCTTGCATCAATAAGGCTGCATCCAGATACTATTGCTTTCTTCAGCTACAGAAGAAACCTTAACATTCTCAACCGCTGAAAAATCTCTTTTTTAAAGTGCTTCAATAAAATTTTGAACAAAGCGGGTTGAAAGATCTCGGATAAAAATGTAAAAACATCTTTAGTCTCACCTATAGCTTGTTGTCATGCTGTTAAAGTAAAAAAAAACTTATTTTTTTAAGTATCATAGGGCGCATGAATAGCCTAAGGCCCCGTTTACACTAATACATTTTAGTTTTAAAACGCATAAGTTTTGCTATGGTTGCGCCATCCGTCCACACTACGCCGGAGTTTTCGAGCCCCGAAAACGGAGCGTTTTGAAAACGCTGGAGTGGCTGTTTTCATTTTCATTGAAAATACGAAACAAACCCTCTCTTACAATGAATATCAGTTTTAATAATAATGACCATTATAAAAGTATAACGCACAATAAGTTTACACAATAAAGAAAATAAAAGCAAGTGATCAGTCAATGTTCAGAATCGGTGTCCGCGGTTACATTAATTAGGATATTAACCTAACTTATCTTTGCGCTCAGCCAAAACACGATACCTGAGAACAAGTGATAGATTTAAAAGATTAAAGTCAGGGAGTATGTAGTTAGATATAGACAACAAGATGAATTAAATATCACGTTTAACAAATATAGTGAGATTAGATCCAGCGGGAGATCCTTGATGAGCAGTCCGACAAGGACGGCTCTCATATGCGTATGCGCTTATAGCACGCTGCAGTGCATGCCAGAGAGAGTGTGTGTGTGATCACGTGATGTGCGTTTTCACCGTTTTAGTGTAGACCGAGAGCTATTCAGTAACGCTGGGTGAAACGCTAGTGTGGACGCAGATCGTTTTCATTCTAAAACGCCGTTTTAAAACTAAAACGTACTAGTGTAAACGGCGCCTAAAACGCTGCTGCTCCGTTTCAGTGTAGATGGGGGAAAACGGAGACATCTGAAAACGGAGGCGGAGCTGCAGACATTCGCCTCTCTGATTGGGGCTTTTCCCTCAATATTAAGTAGCCTACACACAGTTCAGTTCTGCATCTCTCCTTGTAAGTTCAGACTTCGCAAATTGATAAGAAAAACAAACTCCCAAATGTGTACTTTATAAAGTCATTCACATCACCCTGGCTACGCGGTTTCACTTTCTTAACAATAAAATGAAAACATGATGTGAGAAACTGCCTATTTTCATTTTGATATTATTAGCAACTTAACAGACATCAAAAATGTTGAGGCGTCAGGTGGCTTCATAATGAGCGACATCTTCATGCATATTTATAACAAAAAAACGGAGCCTATAACATTACTGCCGCCTTTCGTTTTCATTGAAAATACAATACCCTCTCTTTCATTGAATATCAGTTTTAAAGGGCACCTATGGTGAAAAATCTACTTTTCAAGCTGTTTGGACAGACATATGTGAAGGTATAGTGTATAGACTGTCATATTGGGGTGATATAAACACACTCTGTCCTTTTTTTTCAATTTAACAACATAAAAACGGTGGACCAATTGGAGCGGTTTTGAGATCGACCGCAACTTTACGTAGGAGTGCGGTCCCCCCGCCCACCAATATTGATTGACAGATGTGCATTACCATCTCCTCAGTATGTTGTTTCACGTCCACCATTTTCAGCGTGTGAGTCAAAGCGACGTCACCAAAGAAACACCCTTGCTCTATTTTAGATGTAAGGCTCATTGGGCTCAACATTCACCAGGTTAGCGCTCTCCTCCACGCCAGTGTTTGTGAGTTTTGGTGAGTTTGCATACATGTGTACTTTTCATTGTGTCTTCCTTAAACTACAGCAGTTTGCATTTCCCGCGGTCACAGAAGCTCCCTGTCATCTTAACTAGGTGCAGCTGGAAAGTGCGAGGCCGCTGCCTCACGTGCGCATCCCTCCATTGGAAATAACGAACTAACGACGCGCAGCGCCATGCATTTCGCGTTGTCGCGGGTGAAAGTGACGACCGTGGGGTTTGCTCACTATTCTGCCACCTAGGTCGCCTCTATGGATGCGCTGGCCCTGCTCAGGACACTGTTCATATTTCTGCCGTGCCACAGAGCGTAATCTGAATAGTTTCATTTTAAATAACATGCGAATGTGCGCGTCTGGTGTGCCGCGTCGTGGCTCTGAGCGACGCATTCGGTGTATGACGCCCTTTAGTTATAGCCTCAAGCAGGTCAACCAGAAGTGCCGCTCGGCGACACGCAGCGTCGCGCCATGCAGCGGCATGCTTTTCTGAATTCTAAACATAAGTTTCTAACGGATGACACACCGGCGCTGCAAGTGTGCGATACTTTCAACTGTCATGTGCGCGCCGTGTCGCGGTGCATCCAGTGTGTGATGCCCTTCAGTCACAGTTAATTCACTGTGCTTTATTAGTCTCGGTGTAGGCTACAAGTTTGGAGCTTTAAACTAGCACACAGCTGGCTGTAAAACTATACAAAGACACATGATTCTGTACTCTCTGCTTGGTCTGTGTCTGAGTCCTACATGTACGTCTGAATGCTGGTACTCATGTTGCTTCTCTCTGTCTGCCTGTCTATTGCAATACACAAAGCAGGGGAGCTCTTGGCTCCGCCCCCTTGTTAAGTTGGGCGGGAAGTCGAAACTAATTTTCATGTAAAGCAACATGCCCCTAAAACAGCAAACTGTGTACACGCCCCCAAAATGACACTTTTTAACACATCATAATAAAAAAATCTGAATTGTGTCTTGAACTGAACCTAAACTGGCACACTCAGAAGAACCATAATATTATTACATCTTAAAAAAGGGTTAAAATAGGTGCCCTTTAATAATTAACAATGACCATTATAAAAGTATAACGCACAATAAGTTTATACAATAAAGAAAATAAAGGCAAGCAATCAGTCAGATGTGCAGAATCGGTGTCCGCGGTTACATTAATTAAGATATTAACCTAACTTTGCGCTCAGCCAAAACACGTTACTTGAGAACAAGTAATAGATTTAAAAGACCAAAGTCGGGGAATATGTCTTTAGATATAGACAACAAGATGAATTAAATATCTCGTTTAACAAATATAGTGAGATTAGATCCAGCGGTAGATCTGTGATGAACAATCCGACAAGGACAGCTCTCAAATGGGTATGCGCTCAAAGCACGCTGCAGTGCATGCCAGAGAGTGTGTGTGTGTGATCACCTGCGTTTTCACCGTTTTAGTGTAGACGGAGAGCTGTTCAGAAACGCTGGGTGAAACGCTAGTGTGGACGCGGATTGTTATTCTAAAACGCCATTTTATTACTAAAATGTACTAGTGTAAACGAAATCCAATCACATGTAAACCATTTATTTCACTTTTCATGGTCTGTGACTGACAGTGCATCGTTGGTGGGCTGAAATCTTTCACAATATCTGCTAAAAAAATTATTTATTAGCTAATTTAGAATTGTTGAAAGCGTAAAGGCACTATGAAACTAAAAGATGATTGAAAAAGATGAGTTATGCCAACAGTTCATTTCATATCACTCCACTGCTCACAAATAAAATGTTTTTTTTTTACCCAAAAATTATTACAATTATTTCTTTTATTTAAACAATAGTTCTATCAGTGTAAATTTCATCAACGAGGTCGACACAAACAAACCAAACAGCTAAACATAAAGGGAAAGGGAAATCAAGGACAATATTACAGAATTTATTGTGCTTGACCTGAAGTTGGTGAACACTAAAAGGCTTTTTTTTTTCTTTTTTTTTCTTTTTTTAATAATTAACATACAATTCGGGATACACCATTTGCACAAGTTTAACAGATGCCAGGCAGTTTAGCATTATCTGCAGTTTAAAAAACATTCTGCCTATACTTACATAAATTAATATTTTTTTGTGTGTATTGCATTTATTGATCACTCGGGCCTATCTGTTAGAATCATTTTGATTCACATTTTGAATAGTCTGTTTTCTGCATTTTTTACACATTTGTTCTGCACCTTAAGGCTTGATTGTGAATTTTTATTGTTGATTTTGATATATATTTTTAATAAATCTTTTGTTCAGTTTATACTTTTTTTATATTTGTTTTTCTGCGCTCAATAGTTTTTATTTCTTATGGCAATGGCATGTATATTTGCAGTATGTCTTGCTGGATGGATCACAATAAAGCAAAATACTTAATTTATTATAAAATGATTTCAGTCAATTTATGCCAGTTTTGTGGTTTGAGTTTCACAAATCCTTCACGTTTTATTCGTTGTGCTTTATTTGTCTACAGTTGTCAATATCAAATTAATTCTCTACCTAAGACCATTTTTGTCACTTGCATTGATTTATTTAGCAATGTTTTTATCATTTGCACATTTGTCTTTAAAAGAAAATATTTCTTTGTGTATGCGTTGGTATGTCTTATGGTGACGAGTAGAAAGTGTTCTGAGAATAACGTGGTGTTCCAAAGTGTACTTAAAGCCTTGCAGCACCGAGAAGTATTTGTAGATTTGTTGTAGTGGCAGTGAACTAGTGGTGTATCTTGGCCTGTCAGTGTTTTTGAATACTTATGTTCTTAGTGATTCAAGACTTTCACAATGGTTGAAGAAGTACTCTACACTGTAAAAAAATCTGTAGTTTTATGGTTTATTTCCGGGAGCTGGGGTGCTGGAAAAAAATTGTACAATAACGGCCGTTAAATTACAGAAATTTACTGTAAAATAACAAACATTAAATTACAGACAATTCCTTAAATTTAAATTTCTGGTAAATTTCTGTAATTCAACCTCTGTTAGTTACAGTTTTTTTTTCCGGCACCACAGCTGCCGGAAATAAACCGTAAAATTGCTGATTTTTTTTTACAGTGTTGTTTCAAGGCTGTCCCAGCGATTGATCACTCCGTTCAATGAATGATACACGGTGCAAGACCGCAATCCTCATCCCATTCCAGCTGTCGAGCGCTTGCAAACCCTGAACATCTGAGTGGTTCAAGGTGAATTCCCGAAACCCTCTACCATTGGCTATAATGGTTGACCAGTACAATCGTGATATCACACCCCCAACAACGGGTGTTGAACCAGTAACACCGGTTGTCAAAATGGAGGAAGACTGAGTTAGAGTGGAGGTTGAGAAGGTCTCTTTCCTCAAATCTAGCAGGATCTCCTAGAGCCACGAAAAGCCCATAAACTGCATTTAGTGAGTCACATTTGAGCAGATGGAAGGTGGAGATGAGGTGAAGAGACTAAAGGAAAACATCATTAGGAGGTTAACAGTGGCAAAGTTTGTCATTTTGAAAATTAAGGAGAAGGAAAAGTAGAAAAGGGAGGTGGAGGAAAGACAAAAGGTGGAGACAAATGAGGTGGAGCAAAAGGAAATGAAGGATAACATTGAGAAGGGGAGGAGGAGGCAAAGGAGAATAAAACAGGAGAAAAAGGAAAACATAAAAACATTTGGGGAAGGTAAAATAAATTTGTGTTGTGCAAAAAAAAGTTTGTGTGTTGTTCATCTGCTCAAGTGTCTCCAAAGTTTCAAAAGTATTGAATTTTGTGTCTGGTGTTTTGTTGCTGGTTATTCCCTCATTGCTAAAAAAAAAAAAACAAGAACACATTGCAGATCTTAAATATGATCGTCAGCCCTCCACTTATTTTATTTCCATGCTTATTGTCCTTTTTATTCTGAAAAAGATGATATGGTAATGTTTAATATTCACCTTTACAAAGCCTAAAAAAGTGAAGAGACTAGAATGGCTGGCCAGACTGTTTTTATGACTATTATTAAATTGTAACCGGTATGATTACAACATACCCTGCTGCATATACATGTAATTATATTTTAATGTAAATGGAATTTTTTTGTGTAGGCTTTTTATATATATTGATTACAATAGATCAGATTTGTCTGGTTGACATTTGATACTATGGGTAAATTCTATTGTGCTACATTGAAGTTACTGTTTAGAAACTGACCAATGAACTGATGATGCTGAACAACAAAGGGTGAACAAAATGTTATTCGTAGAGTCACATATTTGTCCTAATTTAAATATGAAAGAAAGCAAAGTGTAAGGTGAGCATAAGACTCCAGGTTAGTTGTAACAACAAAACTCCACTAAACATCAGTGAATTGTTACCACCAACTCCAAGCAAAGTTTAACTTTTGTTTATTTATTTTTTCTTCAGTATTGCTATAGCTCTTGAAAGAGTGTTTGACCTGTCCTCTGTGGCCTCATTAAGTCTGCACAGCACACACAAATAGTGTTCAATTGTAGAAGCCGATGCAGATTTTATTCAGCTTTGTAACAGAGATGCACACCAATTAAACAGAAAACCCAGTGTTGAAACAAATTAAGGTGTTAAATGTCAACAAAAGAGGTTATTTGGCTCGTGATAATAGCCAAAGCAAATATAGAACCTTTTTTGTTGCTATATAGCACCAATCATTTAAGATGCTGAATAGAACCCAGGAGACCCAAATGCTCCTTTGAATTCAAGTTAGACGTTTCTTTTTAGAACCATTTAATGTTTTTTTATATGTGTGTGTGTGTGTGAGATTTAAGCGATTTATTATTGAATAATATAACATCCAGAAAATGAAAGATATTTAAATTTACTTAATTTATTATACAGAAATGTTTTTAAAAATAATATTTCAAATGGCACCTACCCATGCTCTGTATTAAATAGCAAAACTATTCTGTTTACATTTAAAATGTTTAATTGCATTAATTCCACAATTTTTTTTTTTCTCAAACATTTGTTCCATCATCAGTGTTTATTTCTGCCTTAGAAATGTTTCAGTTTGTTTTTATTTTGATAATATTCACCCAAAAGATTTCATCCGAGAAGTGAACTATACTGACTTTTTTTTTTGCAAGAAATCGTTAAATCTGACTCTCATGTGTTGTTTGGTTGGCTGTTTGGTGCATGTCGCATTTTCAAAAGCAAAGTTAATCTCAAATCCTGGGTTAAACCCAGAGTTTACAATGTTTATATCAAGCATTTTAAAACAACCTAATCTGATGTTAACCAGGTATGCATTCCAGAATGCAGGTTATATTTGACACACCCAGCTAAGTTTAAGTGTACGTAAGTGGACAACCTCTGCTTTTGGCCTTAAAAACAGAGGTAACTTTCAGGGAACTCCAGAGCATGTTTAGTACATAGTGACACATAGCTTGAGTAATTATTTAGTCAAATGTTACCTTTATGGGGAATGTTTCTGTGTTTCATTTTGACGTTGGACAGTTCTACAGAAGAATTACAGCTTATTAAAAGCGAAGCCATAACAGCTAGTCAATATATACATTATCATTGTAACCTTAAGAACTTTATGGCAGGAGAAGTAAATGCTTGAATATTTATACAACATACTCAAAAAGGGGTGTTAACGTTATGTTTAATTTTGCATTACAATAACAAGGCAAATGGTAGCATAAGTCATTTATTAAACTCACACATTTACTTAAAATTTTATCAGGTTTTTCTGTTCTTTCCTTCCTGCTTTTCTACTTGTATGCCAGCATTAAAACCTTCAGCCCAGCGATCCATTAGAAATGTCTTCAGATATGTACTGTATGCGTACTCTTCGTTACATTAGGGAGGTTGATTAAACTAACTTTTCTCATGAATTTTGGAACTGACATACTTGTGTAAGCAGGTTTTGGTTTAATCAACCAAGAGTTCAGGGTTTAGCAGATAAAATAAGTAAACCCTGCTTTCTGGAACATACCTACGGTTGGATTTGTTTGGTTGTTAACCCAAAAACCTACTCTGCAATATAGTTTCAAATCATTTAGTACAACAGGCCTTAGATCTCAACCCAATACAGGACCTTTGGGATGGGGCTGTAAAATTTAGATTTAGCAAATCTGCAGCACCCGGAGCATTACTGTGAGGTTAAACTACATGTCTTCTACAGTATATGTGGAACAGCTTGAATAACAACAGATAGATCAAGATACAGATCTTTCAGTTTACTAAATATACTAGAAGCATTATGGAACAAGTGGAATGTAACTTGATAATCCCTCAGGGTAACAGGGTTTACATTTCATATATACAATATCAGATATGAATTTAAGCATTGATGCCTGATTGTGAAATCCGGAAGATTGATAACATTATTAAGGAAAAAGACTGCTGGGATATTTGCATCAGCATGATTCAGCTGCAGACAAAAAGCTGTTTACATTTCACTTTGAACTTTTGGATGGTACTTCAATATCAAATCTGTTTATTGGTTCATCAGTGCATTTAGATTTGTACACTGAATCAAACTAGGCTAATGAGAGAGTTCACAGTGCACTGGATATAAATATAAATACCTGTCTCCTACCACTGTACCACAGTTTGCAACAGAAAGATCAGAGAGCAGCAGCAGCAGAGAAGTGTGTTTATCCCAAGCATTTAACTTGAAGCACTCAGTAATCCCCTGTAAAGGCGGATGAATTACCTCCTGACCTGCCTGTACATGTGCGGAGTCAATGAGGGTACAAAGGGACATTTACCATCCCAAACATTCAGTGGGTAATGTCGTGGTTTGGAAACATCACGCATCTCTTTTATTGAAAGATTTCAGAAACACTGTAAGCGCAGATTTTTTCGGAATACTCCATTGTCTCTCAACAATCCCATGTTGACATGGTTTGTCTACGAGATTGTTCCTCAATCCCGTTCCTGATCCGCAACATGACGAGTAATGGCAATGGTGATGGATACAATGACTAAGAGCCCTTTCGGGATAGATGAGAATACACTTTCATTTCATTTTATCAACAAGACGGCAAAATCCCACTGATATTAGTATTTGCTTTAGATTTCTAGCTATAGCTGATTCAGATATTTCCATTCATATTCCTCGTGTTTTCTTTAAGGTCAGCAGGTCATTCGCTATTCTCCTTGGATTTGAGATCAGCATTCAAATCTATTCACACATCTTCATCCTCGCATTCAGGTCTTTCAGTCTTCGTGCTGTTTGCCGTTTTCTGACAAAGACCACGTGATGAACTGCGTCAGATAAAAGTTGTCTTCAATGGTGGCAGGTGAAGGGCTGCAAACCTCTTACAGCCCACATCAAGGCCTAATAGGATATTGACTCACATTAAAGGGCTTGTTGGAAAATGCCATGCCATTCTTTATCCCTTCATCTGGATGATGGTGTTATTTGATACGCGCAGGTGTTTGTTACACTTATAAAGATTAAAAACTTTAATGACACATGCTGGTCTTGTGCAAAGCATTTGGCTATTTAGCATAAACAGCATTCTTGCAATGAATTTACACGCCAAAGTACATCACATAGCCTAAAGAGGATTTCGTATGTGTATGTATAAAAATTTATATATATATATATATATATATATAATTTCATTGAAGACAGCACGAACACAAAATATTTCATGTTTTGTCTGGTTAACTTCATTTTATTTGTAAATGTATATATTTTTCCTGTCATTTAGACCTGCAACACATTTGGAAAAAAAGTTTAAAAGGAAAGGAGCAGTTTAGGACTAGGAATCAGGTAAATTGGTTAAATAATGATGTGATTTTGAACAGGTGACGTCAACAGGTGATTGTAATTATGATTTGGTACAAAAGCAGCAAGAAAGGTCTAGTTCTTTAGGAGCAAAGATGGGACGAGGATCGCCAGTTTGCCAACAAATTTGTGAGAAAATGTAAATGTTATAAACAATGTTTCTTAAAGAAAGATAGGAAGACATATTTCACCTTCAACAGTGCATGACACAATTAAAAGATTCAAGGAATCTGGAGGGATTTCAGTGCGTAAAGGACAAGTCTAAGCTGAACAATTGTGATGTTCGATCCCTAGGCGGCACTGCATCAAGAATCATCATTCATCTAAAAGCTACATAACCACATGAGCTCAGTAGTACTTTGGCAAACCTTTGTCAAGTAAGTTACAAAGGCCAGTTAAAATTGTATTGTGCCAAAAGGAACCAACATGTTTACAGTGTCCAAAAGCACAGTCTACTTATCTGGGCTCTGAGGCATCTGGGATGGACCATTACACATTGAAAATGTGTGCTGTTGTCCAATGAATCGGTATTTCAGGTATTTTTTTGGGAGAAATGAACGCTGTGTGCTCCAGACTAAAGAAAAGGTTCATTCAGACTGTTACCAGAAACAAGTTCAAGTATTGTCTCAAAGTAAATTTAGAAATCACTACTTTTTTTATTTACGTTTTTTATACTGTCCCAACGCTTTCTGATTTGGGGTTGTATATTATGGTTAATAAGTTATGAGTGACACATGGTGTCGTCTAATCTGTCTATTGCTAATGACTGTATTAGGCAGTAAGGACATCATCGCTTTTATAAAGTAAAAGGCAATTTGTGAAGGAAGTAAAAATAAAAGTATAAATTGCACCCACAAATTATTTAAAATAGTAAAATTTGAGGGCGAAAAATTGGTGCATTGATATACAGTTGAAGTCAGAATTATTAGCTCCCCTGTTTATTTTTTCCCCAATTTCTGTTTCATGGAGGGAAGATTTTTTCAACACATTTCTAAGCAATAGTTTGAATAACTCCTCTCTAATAACTGATTTATTTTATCTTTGCCATGGTGACAGTAAATAATATTTTACTAGATATTTATCAAGACACTTCTATTCAGCTTAAAGTGACATTTAAAGGCTTAACTAGGTTAATTAGGTTAACTAGGCAGGTTAAGGTAATTAGCCAAGTTATTGTATAACGATGGTTTGCTCTGTAGACAGTCGGGAAAAATAGCTTAAAGGGGCTAATAATTTTGACCTTAAAATGGTTATTAAAAAATTTAAAAACTGCTTTTTGTTCTAGCTGAAATAAAACAAATAAGACTTTCTCCTGAAGAAAAAAATATTATCAGACATACTGCAAAAATTCCCTTGCTCTGTTAAACATCATTTAGGAAATGTTTTTAAAAAGAACAAAAAATCAAAGGGGGGCTAGTAATTCTGACTTGAACTGTATATTATAAACTTTTATTATAAACCTTTTCTATGAGCAATATTTTGTATTCTTGTAGTTTAGCCATGGTAACCACAAATCATTGGTAATCCATTTGTATATCCTTTAACTTATCCAGGTATGTCACAACCTGCTTTCTGGAATATCCCCAGTGTAAAAAATGTGCAGCCAGATAACCCACAATTCTGTTTACCTGATGTTTACAATGACAGAGGGTTAACCATTTCAGGCCTACACTGAAAAAAAGTGATTAGCTGACTTTACCTAAAGTGAATTGCTTTTAAAGCATTTAGTTAACTAAGCGAGTAAACAAGTTGCCTTAATTAAGTAAATGGACTTTGTTCCAAGTAACAGTTCCAAGTAACAGCGGGTTTAATCTTTTTTTTTTTTATCTTTTTCTTTACCATGTATGATCGATCCGTTCCAAAAATTAATAAAAAAAAAATTTTAAATAAAGAAACAACTTGATTTGGTAAAAACTAATTTCTAATAAAATTACATATCTAAAGACAAATAATTTTGAGAATGTTTCAGACAACACTGACCAGTCATTTTTGATCCAGATTAAGTGACAGATTTTTTTTAGCACCGTGCAAGGGGTTAAACTTTTCACTGTTCAACTATTATTGACTCATAGATGGATATGATTACGGGGTGGTCACGTTCTCTGTGTGTTTGTGTCTCTGAAAGACTGCCGTCCCCCAGAGTCTGTGGTGTCGCTGTGTAAATTGGAGAGTAAACTGATGGTCTGATCTCACAGGGGAATGAGCTGATGAGCGGTTCGTCTGTGTGATTAAAGGCTCCTGGCACTCTGATGTTTCCCACGTGTCAGGTAGACAACCATCAGCCTGGACACAGACATAAACACGCTGACTTTATTTCAGCTATTGTGCCATGCATTCAAGAGCCATTTAAGACAAGTCTGAGAAAACACCACAGTGTGTGTGCTTGGGTGTGTTTAGTGTCACACTGAAAACCAGTTCTGTTTTGAGTGCTTGTCTTTAATGTATTATTAGTTATGAGAAGGGAAAGTGTTAAGATAGATAATGATGCGGAGAAATGCTTTAGTGGGTATTTCTTGTGAAATTTTGTTATTAGCCACTATTTTTAAGTTAAATAAATTAGAACAAAACAAAATGATTCGATAATTGACCCTAATGGAACTGTAAACACCTATATTTTGCTTTCAAACAAAGTTGTCCAATTGGTATGTTGTCTAATTTAATAAAACTACATTTTCATAAGCACAATTGTCCTTCAACCCCTTCCCCCAGTCCTCAGGTGACTGGTACAATCTGTAACACCCCATTCACACGGGGCTTCAGCGTCAACACTTGACAGCGGGCATGTCCGAAGTTGGGGCTGACGCGATTGTCATAGCAGCGTCAACCAATGAAATTAGTCAGCAATCGGCTACTGTCTGAATCGCCGACAGACCTGGCACTCCTCCAGGTCGCTCTGCTCACCATCCGATCGCCAAAATCATAAAACCTCTCAAATTTCGGACATAAAACCTCTCAAATTGCTTTTTCGAATGCGAAAGCGGAAGGCATTGAAGCCGGTTTGAATTTTTTTATGATAGAGGAAAGTTTCGGAGGTATTGCGCCAATAGGATTCACACAATGTGAGGTTGAATTTATTTTTTAACGTGCAAAATTTACGCATGAAAATTTTGAATTCTGTGTGCAATAACCTTTACTCTTCTTCATTCTACCATGATAACTGATTCTTTAGCTCATCCATGAACACGATTTTTGGATGTAATGAAGACCACAACTCCCATGATTTCACACTCAGTCACCTACACCTTGGTTTTTTGTGATTATGCATCCTCTAGGGGTGAAAAGGTCTACTACCAATACCAACATTATATAGCTTTCCATAAAAACTGTTACCACGACACTATCAAACTATGTGTCACCTTAACATGTCAAACTATAGGTTTACATTGCCTTTCATAGCAATGTAACCTATCTCTCACCTAAGCGGTCCTCTTTCTCATATACTGTACACTACCTGACAAGTCTTGTCGTCAATCCCAACTGTAAAAGCAACAAATACTAACTTGATCATTTGGAAAAGTGGCAGAAAGTAGATTTTTTTTCCAATGAATTATCTGTTTAACTGCATCCCAATCATCACAAATACTGCAGAAGACCTATTGGAACCCACATGGACCCAAGATTCTCACAGAAAATTCACACAGAAATGCAGAGTGAATGGCAACATCAACAATCTGAGGTATCAAGACATTTGAGCTGCTCATTACATTATACAAACCATAGGAGAGGGCAAATTCTACAGCAGGGTGACACTCCTTATACTTCAGCCTCCACATCTAAGTTCCTGAAAGCAAAGAAGGTCAAGGTGCTCCTGGATTAGCCTGCCCAGTCACCAGACATGAACATTATTGGTAAATTAAGTGTAATCTAGAGGCCTTTGCTTTTTCATATAAGCCACTTCTGATACCAAATGGTCAACTAGAAGTCAAGTTATTATATGTTGTTCCTAAAACTTGAATAGGCGACAAGACTTTTGTCAGGTAGTGTAGTGTTGGAAATTACAATTAGAATTAATTTGTTCATCCATAACAGTCTACTCTCTTGTGTATGTCATTGGAAATATTGTTTCATGTCCATGTAAGTAAAAAAGATGAAAATCAAATTATAATTCATTGATCATTATTCATCATCCACTTATTCCAAACCTTCTTTCTTCTATTGAACACAAATTAAGATATTTTGAAGACTGCTGGAAAGCAGCAGCCACTCACTTCTATAGTATTTTTGTTCCTACTATGTATGTCAGTGTCTCCTGGTTTCCAACAATCTTTACAATATTGTTTATGCTCAACAGAAGAAAGAAATTCAAAAACGTTTAGCCATACTTTTGGTGAACTATGCCATTAATGGAATTCTAAAATTGATTCACATTATCCTACTTAACAAAATGTGTCTATGTATGCGCAACATCAGCCCTATTTCAGCATTATACAACACCGCGTTATACTCATTTATCATCCAGGTGATGATATCAGCCAATCATTTCCCCCATGCCCCTCACTTTCAACCTAAAACACCTCAGGGTTATGATAGAGCATCACAGAGCCGCTGTTGTTTATCTGCTACTGTAACTCTCTGGCTGCCCACCATGTGCTGACGGGCCCTTGAGATGTGAAGAGCCGTGGATCAGGGAAACAGTGAGTGTGATAAAGTGTTTCCTGTGTAGGACACATTATCTGGCCTGCTAGCTCTGACACAGAAAGCTATCAGATGGCCCGGGTCTGTAAATCAAACAGACTGGCAGAGCCCAGGCACTGGGGTGGCAGATAGCATCGATGGCATGACTGTAGTGCGTGGAATGACGCGGAGGCTTTGAATTGTCCTGATGTAGGTCGGGGTCTAAATGGGTTTTAATCTTCGACTTGAGTGTGGAAGTAGAGCAGATCAGATGGGTTAGAGTTGATAGTTTGAGGGAATCCTGCAACAATTAATCTCCTAGAGTATACAGAACATCTGTATTTTGGTCTTAGTGTGCACACATTCTCTGCTCTGCTGGTTCTTGTACTTTGTACCAACCTCATTGCAACTCAAAACTATGGGTTGGAGGTCATTCTCTTCTATTGCTCCCAGGTTGTTTAATGCCTGCCTCTTCTTATTAGGAATAATCCGTCAATTGGTTGTTTTAAAAAGTTACTCACTATTTCTCTTTAGTGAAGTGAAAAGAACAACTGTATAATTTGACAGTTGTTGTTTTGTGTTGACATTGCTATTGCTACTTTTTATGGAGTAGTGTTATTTCTTAATTCTCATCTCATCGTCTATCACTTATTTGGGGCTGGGTCATTGGGGCAGGAGTCTCAGGAGAGCACCCCAGACTTCCCTCAACAATTCCTTCAGCTCCTCTGGGGGGGATTCTAAGGCATTCCTACACTGTTAACCCTTACTGTAGATTATGCAGTAAATAACTGTAAAAAAGCCAGTGTTTTGCATTAATAAAAGGAAACTGTATTTTACTGTAAAACGAAATTGACTTTGTACTCATTACAGGTAGTAACTGTGACAATAAATGGTAAATTACAGTTCAAACATTACTATCTCATCTACTCTGATGCTTTATTTGCTATATAGAGAAGTGCATTTATCTTAAGACAGAAAGCAATGATTTAGCCATTACCAAACACTTCCACAGGCTGTTTGTCTTATTCTAAACACAAAGTTATTTAGTAAATGCTGGCCCTTTAAGGGAGCCATGTGTTTGATTTGTTTACTTCTGAGTGTGCTCCATTCTCTGTCTATCAATTCAGATGTAGAATATAGTTGTTATCTTGAACTGTGTACTTGAAAGCTACATTGTTAGCTAGTTAGCCTCTCCTCATATAACTTCTTGCATTACTTTTATTTAAGAATACTTATTAACTCGATTATGCATATTACCACAATGTACAGATGCTAACAGTGTAATGTGGTCACTAAGCAGTTCTTGTACACATAAAAATCATAAAATTCCAATCACCTCAGTGAGGTAACATGTGCACAAAAATCATCACAGGGAATCACAAAAAAAAAAATGATACACATTGACATCCACACGTAAACCGCCACTGTCAGGTCCCAGGTTGTGAATTTGTTCTTAAGTATTTTTCAGAGCTGTAATTCCACGTATGAATTTATATTTGGGACAATAGAAAAGTTTGTTGTATTGAGATTTTTTAAGTAAATAATTATTATAATAATAAAAGATTGGATTCTTTGGATTCTCTGTGTTGCCGACTTGTTTTTATATTTTACAATTATTTAAAACTTTTTTTTTTTATTGAGAATTGACGTATGGTATGTGCCTGAGTTTGACAAACATGTTTCAAACCATATCTAGAGTATGTGTGTGTTCTGTTGATATGCTTATTTTTTATAATTATTTGAAACTTAAAAAAACGTAATTTTATTTAGCTATATAACAAAATAAATATATAGTTTTGTGTTTTTTGCTGTTCAGTTGTTGTATGCACAGTCAGCATTGAGGGGAGAGTAACACATGCAGCATTTTCTGTGTGTGTGTTTTTTTATGTTTTTAACCTTGTATTTCAGGAGTAAAGTAATGCCACAGTGGAGTTTATTCAAAGGTAAGTATTATATATGAATAACATACATTTAAAGGCAAAATTATTCAGCCTCCTTTGAAATTTTAATTCTTTTTCAAATATATCCCAAGTGATGTTTAACAGAGCAAGGAAAATGTCACAGTATTTTTATTTACTTTTCTTAATTAACCTAGGTAAGCCTTTACATTGCATAGTAAGCTAAATATTAGTATCTTGCAAAATAAGAATGTGTTTTAAAAAAATCTCCCCTTTAAACAGCACTTACATTTTTGCAGAGGCTCAATGAAGTTAACTGGAAAACTTCAAATGAAGTAAGTAAAAGTGGTATTTATAGTTATTAAAGGCTTTCATAAATAAATGCATCAATTATTTGCTTAGTTTTTTATTATTCCTACAGGTTTGGAGCAACATGAGGATCAGTGCTGAACATTTTTATTTATGTTTAGCTTTAGATGAAGCTTGTTAATTTATTTATTTATTGGATATGTGATTGTGATAATATACCTCAGTCAAACTCAGTTCCCAGAGGGCTGCGGCCCAGCAGAGTTTAGTTTCCACCCTGCTTCAATATTACCTGTAGATTTCTAACAAGCCTCAATTAGTTTAATCAGGTGTGTTAATTAGAGTTACCGCCTAAAGCTATGGTCACACTGCACTATTCTCCCCATAGATTTCCATTCATACGCACGCGAATACTGCAGACGTTGAAAAGTTCAAGCTTGGTGAACTCTGACCTACAAAATCGCATCATGTGATAGTATTAGACCACTTGAAGATCAAAACATGACCTCTCTGGACAGAAATTTAAAATATGGAATAATCGTTCTCTGTTTTAATCTCTAATTTTCTTATTTAATCCTACTACTTTTCGCAGCACCGTACGAATTTTGCATGTAAGATGATGATAGGTAAGTGTTTGACACCTGTGCTATATACACTTCAGCTGTTGTTTATTATTTTAACCTTTTTGTTTCATTGTAAATAGAAAATGTATTGATATCTGCTGATTTAATTTTCTTAGACATTTTCTGTTGTTTACTTGTTTGCTGCCAAAACAAAAAGAATTTATATGCTTTCTATTTTTAGTAAAAGTTAAGAATAATGAATAATTTTAGAAACACTACAATAACTATATAAGACATACTAATAATGCGTATGGAGTATAATGCTGTAAGTTGTAACACTACAGTACAGTACTTGACTAGTAAGCAGTTTCCAGTTAGTTACCGCTACTGCTCTATTACAGTAATTAACTGGCAACACTGTTGCCAGTTACTTACTGTAACCAAACCATCTCAGTGACTAACTGGCAACTGTGTTGCCAGTATTCTACTGTAAAAAAAACCTGGTAAGGTCTAACAGTGTAGGCAGGCCAAGAGACATAGTCCCTCTGGTGTGTCCTGAGTCTTACACGGGACCTCCTACTGGTGGGACAAGCCATTAATGGCCTGTTTCCACTGAGTGGTATGATATGATTCTGTACTCTTTTATGGCCGTTTCCACTGTCAAAAGCTATCGAAAAATGAACCGTACCATACCACTACTTTGCAAAAGGTACCTAGCGCGACAAAAGGGTACCTAAAGGCGGAGCTAGACACGCAGCTGAAAGCTATTGGTTTGCTGTGAAACGTCACTAGAGCATACACAAGCAGGAGAATGAAAACAAAGCAATCAACATTTTTAAATACACAGCTAAGACATTACATCGTAATAATATATACATATAATAACGAGCCATGGTCAACCCTAGCTCAAACAAACCATGTCGTTGTCTTGATGAACAGCCGCAAAGCCAAGAAGGAAATCTGCTGAGCCCTGTTTTTGGTTTACGAGGTCGTCTAAAAACGCAAGTGGTTTCACTTTCTCCAGAGAGCTTGCGATCGTGTCTGTATTTGAAATAACGAATTGTTTGAGCTGATGATAATAGCAGATAATAGCTTCTGACATCTGATCCTTTCAAAATAGACAAACGTGAGAGTGATGCATGAAAAACAAAGGACAAGCTGGAAAAAACAAAGAAGCAAATGATTCTTTCAGCAACCTAAAACATGAACAAACTGCCATGTTTAACTGTTATCATCATATTTTGGACTATTATGAACAGATGAGAAGTTTGCTCTGACTGTAAACTATATGTCGCATGGTTTTTTTGAACCCAAATAAGGACTAAATATTTGCTGTGTGTAGTTTTTCTGTGATTGGTATCATATCGGAGACTGTAAGGGTCTGTATGTGTTTATATGCTGCATTTGTTTATTTATTTTATATAATTGCAGACGTTACAGTAGGCTATTTTTTTCATTGATCTGCAGTTATAATCAAATCATGTTCATAGAAAGGTTAGTAATGAACATTTATACACAAGTATTTATGTGTATAAATGATATGTGAACGATCCCTACAGCCTTACGACTCCTTTCTATGTAGGTGTCCAGGAGGATGCTCAACAGATGCCCAAGCCACCTCAACTGGCTTTTCTAGATGTGGAACAGTGGCTCTACTCTGAGTTCCTCATTTCTAAGGGGGTTCGACCTGCCACTCTGAGAAGGAAACTAACTTCCTTTAGTGTGAAATTGTGCTGTTTGCACATAAAAAATATCTGCAATGTTGCATAACACCTTAAATGTAGTCTGTTTTTAGTCCAGGAACATTTTACATATATTGAAGTGAAATTATTTCTGTGGATCAATGTCTGGTTGAGTTTCATTAGTAGTGTATTGTCTTTACAGATCTAATATACTGATACAGTTTGTCCCTCAACTGTTTACATTCAAAACATAACCTACATTTAGTGAACTTGTGTATTTTTGTGTCCATTTGACATACCATTACATGTATTTGAGTAAATACTTACTTGACAAGCCACTAGCTCGTTTTGGACGTGTACGCTCAGAAAACAGGAAATTAGCAGTTTAAATTGATGGACATACAGATGCTTTGTTAGTTTTTGCTGGAGTGTCTTAAGCCCCAATTTTTATTGTCGGTTAGCAAAGTCACTAAGTCAGATTATGCGCTTTTTGTCTTGATAAAATCTTGACTTGTCATGGGTAACAAATGTGCCAGACTACACGTTCCATCACGATCAGTCATCCCGTGACATTAACAACAATGCTACAATCTACAATTTTCCAAAGCAGTCACAAGTGTTGCTATAACAATATGTCTTATCTTATTACTTACAATGTTAATTCCAATCTTATGTCAATCTCAATAAGCTCATGCTTGATCACATCTAGGCTACACTATTTAAGGGCATTTGTTATGACATTAATAGGACCGAACATATATTTCCTTTTTAATATTAAGATAATTTCTTTTAAATCTAAATGTATATTTTCCAGCCATGGGTTGCTTATTAAACACTCCCTCACATGAACTTGCTGCGAGTGAGATGGAGAAAATGAAAGCACATCAACCCAAGGGAAAAATCTGATGCTCAAGACAAAACAATGTCATATAAAAAAAAAAATTAGCAAAAATATGACAGAGGTTTGTGATACAGGAATTACAGCGAAGCATCAATTAAATCTTTATTTTACTCAGAGCAAAACTAATTATCCACCCGCACAGCTGAGTAGTGGAGTGAGTTTAAATTTACTTCGAAAACTCGTTGTGAGAATGGAGGTCTGCATATTTGTGCCAGTCTGTCAAATAAAATTGCTTAAAATACTTGCATATTTTAGAGTATGTAGTTAAAGTTTGCATAACCAATGATTGATCTTATCCACCCGAGACCCTAACCACCCATAACTAAATATGCAGCCTATTTTTTGATCACCCTGACCCACCGATCAATGGCAGCACCCACAGTGAGGCGTCGCAGAAATTGTATCGGTTGTCGTGAACTAGGCCACATTACACAAGAAGAAACAATTGAATCTTGTTACGACGTTTATTTGTCATTTACGGCTCTCCACACCACCCTACATCAATGAAATTGTGCCGAAATCATGACAAAAATTGTGTGATCTGACCAGGGCTTAAAGCACAAGCTGTAAAACCTCCACCTTCTGGAAAGAGGATGCGGAACAACAACTTATTTGCATTTGAATTGCTCCCTCCCCAAATAGAGATATTTAAAGTATGGTATAATAAATGATCTAGGGCATTTTGTCAATGCCCAGATTTCCTGGGTTTCTTCTTCATTGTGTATTTGGAGTTTTCTACATAAGAACGCCCTCTGGGGTTCAGAGAATGTACTGCTGATCACAAAACTTTGCTTCACTGGCTAGATGTGCATGACAATTGTAGCTTTGCTCAATCGCATTAGCAATTTAATTTTGATTGATCGCCCAGCCCTAAAATGATCTGTAACATATTTTGAGTGGGAACTTAAGGGCACATCGAAGCCAAAAGTGGTCATATCTGCGGTTTAAAATAAAACTAGTTTCTTCAGCTCAGTGTATAAGAGGATTGTTTATAATGCTGGGGTATATAAAGAAGATTTACTATAGATTAGCTTGAAGACATGTGTAAAACCATATTTGAACATTTTTTTAAAGGCTAGTTCACAGATAGCTCTCCTAATGCTCTGGGCCACAGTGTTGGTAGTTTGTGATTGTTGGTGGCTCTTTGGATCAGATGACACATTTAAGCTCAGCATAACAAAAGAGCTGATCACACAATGCAGACACTGACAGAGATGTTGCATATCTGATACATTTTCCCTCTATCTGTACACTGGATACTACATGGGAATGTGTGTGAGATACAGAACACAACTTGTGCCAAAACATACATTATATATGTAAATTAATTTACTCACCCTCAGGCCATCCAGCATTGCCAGCACTGACTTTAAGAACATTCAAAAAGAGTTTTGGCTGAAACTAGGCCTGCACAATTAATCGTTTTTAAACTAAAATCGTGATTTAAAAGGGTGCATTTTTTATTTATTTATTTTTTTAAATTGCAAAAGCTGTGATTATTTCTATGCACTTTATGGTAACAAGCATAGTTTTTGAAAGTTCTGACAGTTCTTTAGCACATCATCCTGAACAATGTGAAAAATGTAGGGAAATGTATAGATTTTATATGTCTTTATATAGATGTGTATATTTTATATTAATTTAGTTTAAAATACTGTAGTTATTTTCTTAGTTTATGACTACTGACAACTTTATTGGAAAAAATGGCAACAGTATTTAAGAGGTTTTAAATAAACGGTAGCATAGTGTAGCTTACTTTGTGTTTATGCTTGGTCTTTCTTTGGTGCTGTTAAAATAACCCCATATAACCTGTAACTTTTTTTCCAGTAGCTTTTTTTCTCTAAATAGTGCAGCCCTAGCTGTGGTTCTTCTTATTCATGAAAAGCAAGTCAATAATAACTATCCATAGATATATACATTAGATGTCACCTACCCTACTGTTGTCTATTAGAAGCAATGTGTCAATAGAGCCGCCATTTTAGTACAGGGTAGTGCTCCTTTGAAATGAATGCAGGACCAAGGTGAAGTGGAGGACTGTGGCCATCCAAAGCCAGAGAAATACACATATACACATATATCTATGATCGGGAGTTTTCCTCAGTGGTCAGTATGCAAATATTTTTTTAAATTACGAAATATTGTAATTTTACATCACTTTTCTACATTGATGGATGTGACCGCACGGGCATTCCTGACAAAGAGTGAGTGTTTGTGTGCATGGAAATGCATTACCCTCCTGCTCTGTTTAATTTGATCTAATTCATGTCCTGAAACACACCACCTCTCTTGCTTTCACTTCTCATTCTGATGGAGGGAGCGATTCGTTTGTGAAATTAATCTCCATTATGAACGACTCGTTCACTTAGCTGACAACAATACAAGTTTCTGGCAGCGCTGCGTCTTCTTGTCATATTTCATAACATTGTTTGCTTATTTTATTCAACAAAACTAGCATAAGCTTAGTATTTAGTGCGAGTTGGTGCTACTTTGCCTTATGGTCACTGCAGTATGACTGTATTATCAACAATAACATTACTTGTTAAGCAAAAAAATTCATAACATACAAAAACATAAAAAAACGAAATCTTACCTATGAAATGTTCTGCCTTTGTGCTTTGTTTTCTTTGTTTGCTCGTTACTACACCGTATACAGCGCTAAAGTCCAGCATCTTCACATTGGCACACTGTCTTGACTAGTGCGGTTAAATGACGTTTGTCCTAGGAGCACTGTACCAATGTGGCGGCGCTATTGACGCATGCTCAGGGTCCCTATATGATATCTAGTGTATATATCTATGATAACTATCGATGTGGAGAAGCAAGCTCCTAAAGGGTGTCAGAGCTCCTCATTCTATCCATAAAGGTGCGCCCTGATACCCTGCGAAGGAAACTCATTTCAGCCGCTTGTATCCAAGATCTTGTCCTTTCGGTCATGACCCAAAGCTCATACCCATAGGTGAGAGTAGGAACATAGATTGACCGGTGTAATGAAGTTACGGCCACCTGGCCGCCAGGAAGAAGGAGGCGGAGAACCGACGGACTTTTAAATAAATATTTATTAATAAAACTGAAAGCAAAAGTAAAACAACATGTCCGGGCCCGGTCCTCTCTCTCTGTCCTCTGCCATCGTTCCTCCTCTTATAGTCCAGAGCTCCTTCCGTGGGATTGAAGGCAGGTGCGCGCCACAGGTGTATCTCATCTGTGGCGGGCCTCGTTTCGCTCCCACGGCTCTCGGCCACGCCCCCTCGCCACATACCCCCATCTCCCCTCACAGGCCGGGGGCACCCCGTGGCTGTGCATACTCCAGGGGGGGAGGGATTTGGCGCCATAGCACCCGCGAGACCTATATGAGACGGGCTGAGAGAAAAGGAGATGGAGAAAAAAGGAAGAAAGACAGAGTAGACAGAGAGGGGAGAGAGGAAAAAAAAATTTGGGGTTCGGTTCTCCAGACACGCTGCCACTCGGTCCTCAACCAACTGAGAGAAGTGACGACATGCTGGGAGCCCTGTGGAGGAATCTATCCACCCGTCCGTCTTCTGGTGTCCGGCGGCGGTTCTCCTGGCTGGCTGGCGGCATTTCTGGTCTCCTGCTCCGCTCCCGCTTCGGTGGAGGACGCAGGCTTCGGCGTCATGGCAGATCGCGGTGACTCCCCCCGGGCTTTCTGGGATGGCTCCCTTCAGCTCTTTCCCATCCGGTGGGGAGCCCCGCGTCCCCTGCTCCTCCCCATGCTGGGAGATGGCAGCAGGCAGATCCTTCCTTGCCAGCCTCAGGCCGCCCCGTCACTTTGGCAGACGAACGGGTTTCTCCCCCACTCGGATTAACTCCCGAACACTCGCCCTCCTCCTCAGCGGCGAGGACAACTGGACGACGTGTCCCTCCTTCTCCCGGGTTTTCGGCACCACTGTAATAAAGTTCACGGCCACCTGGCCGCCGGGAGGAAGGAGGCGGAGAACCGACTAACTTTTAAAGAAATATTTATTAATAAAAGGGACGGCAGTCTCCGTGAGGAGCTGCCGTCCCTTTTATTAATAAATATTTCTAAATCAAAACAAACGGACCGCAGCTCCTCACGGAGACTGCCGTCATACTGAAAGCAAAAGTAAAACATGTCCAGGCCCGGTCCTCTCTCTCCGTCCTCTGCTATCGTTCCTCCTCTTATAGTCCAGAGCTCCTTCCGTGGGATTGAAGGCAGGTGCGCGCCACAGGTGCATCTCATCTGTGGCGGGCCTCGTTTGGCTCCCACGGCTCTCGGCCACACCCCCTCGCTACAACTGGTAAGTCGAGAGCTTTGCCTTTCGGTTCAGCTCCTTCTTTACCACAACGAACTGGTACATTGACCGCATTACTGCTGCCGCTGCACCAATCCGCCTGTCAATCTCACGTTCCATCCTTCCCTCACTCGTGAACAAAACCCCAAGATATCCACCTAGGGTAAGAACTTTCCTCCAACCTGGAGATGGCAAACCACCTTTTTCCAGTGGAGCACAATGACCTCTGACTTGGAGGTGCTGATTCTCATCCCAGCCGCATCACACTCGGCAGCCAACTACCCCAATGCATGCTGAAGGTCCATGTTCAATGAAGCCAACAGAACAACGGTGTCCTGGAATAACAGAGATGAAATCCTGTGGTTCCCGAACCGGACCCCCTCCAGCCCAAGGCTGTGCTTTGAAATTCCATCCATAAAAATTATTACCAAAATTGTGACAGCCCTGCCGGAGTTAAGACCTTAAGGTCTTATTAAGTGAAAATGGACTTTTCACAGATTCCCTACATTTGATCAGCATCAGAAAACTCTACACTGTTGTTAAACAGAATGATTATTTTGCTTCTTAAGACCTTAATATATCCTCAGTAACTATAAGTAATAATTTTTCTCCCAAAGTTAGCTGCAGACATTTTATGAATCACCAAGAACCTTGATTTATTTTAATGCTCTACTGAAGAATGTAAGTCACCTACATGTTGAATGACCTAGGGGTAAGTAAATGAACAACACATTTTCCCTTTTGGCTGAACTATGCCTTAAGAATTGTAAAATGCATAGACAGGACTGTTTACATCGTACTTCAAAGAAAGAGTAACATGTATATCAATATAAATGCCTTTCTTTCTGCTGTCATTAGATCCACTCTGCACTTAACTAATAAGCGTGTGGCATCATGATGAAGTCATAAGGTCAGGTTTGGGTAGTTGCGTGAGGAGCTCGTGGCGGTGTTTTGTGAGGTCGGCTGGTCAGTTGGAGGGCTATAATGACTAGGTGAGATGTACTGGTTGAGGCAAGAGAGCTGTCCTTCAGTAATGACTGGGGCTGCTTCCCGTACTGATTACAGGCTTACTGCCAGTGTCAGTGCAGCCGCCCAACTATTAGCTGCCCCTTTACAATGTATTAGAGTGAAATAGCACAGGCAGCTGACCTCACACAGCCCTCAGGCTAAATGGTGAATGCACTGTTTGTGTTTAATAGTTTTTGGCACTATGCAATAAAGTATGGTGGATTTTTTTTTTATTTCATCTTATTTTAAACTGTATAAATTAAGGTTGCATTTGTTAACATGGACCAATGATGAAAAATACCTGTAAGGAATCAATTAATCTAAGTTACAATTCATTTTAACATTTACTACTAGATTAATAAAACCCACACTTCTGTCTGTTAATAATGTCTGATGCACCTCAGCTAAAATATCTTTTAATAATAAAGGTCAGCAAAGATTAATAAACATTGTGACAAGTGTACTGCTCAGTTACTGTATTAATTACATTTAATAGAGCTTACTGTTACCAAGTATTGCCATATTGCTTTAATTAAGATAAAATTGTTTAGTTAATTTTTGTTAGGAATAAACTACAAGAGATAGAGAAAAGAGAATGCAAATATTTTTTGGCAACACTTCAACATAATTGTCCATTAGTTAATGTATTAACTAACATGAACAAACTATTAGAAATACATTTATTATAGTGTATATATATATATACCTGTTTGTTAATGGTAGTTAATGTTATTAACGTTAGTTCATATTAACTCAGAGTGCATTAACAAGTTTTAACAGGCACAACTTTGGATTTTAATAATGCAATAGTAAATGTTGAACTATAGAGGTCTTGCTTATTGGACCCAAAAACATTACACACAAAAACTTAAAACACTGTCTAATCCTTGATGGATTTTTAGTTCAGTCCTCAATCTTCAGTTCAACAATTGGGGGTTGATTTTTGATAACAACCTTTCGTTTGAAGACCAGATTTCAAGCATTTTTAAAACTGCATTTTTTCTTTTTAAAAATGTTGCCAAACTTCAAAATATGCTATCAATGTCGGATGCGGAAAAGCTTAATCATGCCTTCATGACCTCTCGGGTAGACTGTTGTATTGCGTTACTAGGCGGTTGCCCGATTGGCCTAATTAACAAACTTTAGCTGGTTCAAAATGCAGCTGCTTTCTAGAACAAAGAAATATGATCATATTACTCCAGTTCTTCCATCATTGCACTGGCTCCCTATTAAATAACATATAAATTTAAACATTTTATTGACTACCTACAAGGGCGCCATGGGTATCACAATCGCCTCAGCACGAAGGTCGCTGGTTCGAGCCTTAGCTGGGTCAGTTGGCATTTCTGTGTGGAGTTTGCATGTTCTCCCCAATCCAGGCTCATTTTGAAAACTTACCCCTACAGTATATACGTTTCTGGAGGCTGCGAAATACGTCCGAGGAGGTACGTATTTTTTTAGTTTTTGTTTTCGCAAATCCACTAGAGGCTGCTTTGTCCGCTTTTTCATTTCTCAAATTTCTCTCGTGAGTGCTGTTCCCGCCTGCTGTTCTCGCGTAAACCCACCAGAGGCCCTGATTAATTAAGGAACTAAACCGAAAAGAAAATGAATGAATAAATGTCTACCTACAAAGCCCTGAATGGCTTAGCTCCCCAGTATTTGAGGGAGCTCCTGGTGTATTATAGCTCCTGACGTACACTACACTCCTTAAATTATGGACAATTGATTATTCTCAGACTATCAAAATCAACTATAGGCGGTAGATCTTTCTCGTATCTGGCACCTGAACTATGGAACAACCTTGCTAGCACAGTTCCAGAAGCAGACACACTCTGTCAGTTTAAAACTAGATTAAAGAGACATCTCTTTGCATTAGCATACACATACAACACAAATGCTATTGAAATCCAAATCTTCTAAAGAATTGTTAGGCTGCATTATTTAGGGCAACCGGAGCTGAGAACACTTCCCAAAAAACATTGTAATTCGATCAGCATCTACGCTTATGCTAGTCTGTTTTTTATTAGGTCTCCATAACCCTGGACCAGGTCGTATTCTGAGCAGATGCTGTGGTGGTCATAAAGGAGTGGAGAGCATGAGATTCCTGAAAGACCCCAGTGACAGACAAGTCTCCGCATTGATCCCGTGGGCCAGCCTGAACACCCACTGGTGACCTACTTACACCTGCAGCTTCTCCACGATGGACGTCCAGCGCTCTCCAGCCTCAGAGCCTAGACTGCAGCTCTGCACAGGAAGTTTGGCCAGAAAAGAAATGGTTATGCTTAACTTAGCCTGGTTTCTCTCAAGGCTTTTTTTCCTTCACTTTCGTCATTTGGTGAAGTTTTATTCCTTACCACTGTCGCCACTGGCTTGCTTGGTTAGGGATTTGTAGAAACAATGGATTTGCTCTTTAGTGTTTGGACATTCAGCAGTAAAAATTAAACCACACTGAACTGAACTAAACTCTGAAAACTGGACTGACACAGTTTCAATTTACTAGAACTTCTGTGTTAAGCTGCTTTGACTTAATCTACATTGTAAAAGCGCTATAGAAATAAACATGAATTTAATTAAACTATGATTAATTAATGCTTTACAAGACTTTTCATACTTAGTAAATGCATTAACTAACATTAACTAATGAACTATTATTCTGAAGTGTTGCCCAATTTTTTATACACTTTTTGTGCACTTATGTTGACATACTTTCTGACATAATTATTATTATTATTATTATTATTGTTATTATATTGTTGCATTTCCCAGTAGCGGGGTATTCTGCTGAACAGAGACCTATATACGCAAACAGTAGCTGTCATTTTTCACTTATTCACCTGCCCAAACATGCCAGGATTCTTCCTCACGCTGATAATAAAACAAAAACAGAAACATAAGAGCTGCTACCATCATAGAAAAGAGAAAAATGATTTTCAATACTGTTGCTGTTTAATGATATCTTCTGTTTTAGTCTCCTGTCAGGAAGTAGTCAAGGTTTAACAGCTGCGACTGAACACTATTTGACATTGGTTTACATGGCAGAGTTGTATCCATTATGCTGGATTACGCACAAGTTATCTTTGGCATCACTGCACGAAACCAGTGAGGAGTTTTGCAGCCAGCATCAACACAGAGAACAGATAAATGTCAGCCCTGAAATGTTGAACTTTCTGATTTATTCTCATTTATAGATTATCAAGCACTCTCTAACACAGCACCGCAAAACCGGTGAGGTTTGCTTGACTTTGTCTTCAGTATTAAGCATTCGTTTTAATATAGATGATTCATTCATTCATTCATATTCTTTTCAGCTTAGTCCCTTTATTAATCAAGGGTCGCCACAGTGGAATGAACCGCCAACTTAGCCAGCATATGTTTTACGCAGCAGATGTCCTTCCAGCTGCAACCCATCACTGGGAAACACCCATATACTCCCATTCACACACATTCATTACAGACAATTTAGCTTACCCAATTCACCTATAGCGCATGTCTTTGGACTGTACAGGAAACCGGAGCACCTGGTGGAAACCCACGCTAACACAGGGAGAACATGCAAACTCCACACAGAAATTCCAACTGCCCCAGCTGGGGCCGGAAACAGCGATCTTCTTGCTGTGAGGCGATTGTCAAAAAACATGAAGAACAATATACATTACATATATGTAACATATATGTAATATATATTGTACTTCATGTTTTTTGAAGTTGACAGTTTACCACAGGCTCTTTAGTTCACACCTTCAGAATCCGTGAAAGATTTGCTGATAAGTCTGAGCTGCTTTGATGAAGAATATGAAGACAAAATATGAAGCAGGTGGAAAGAGCAGAAAGTGTTCACGTTCACGCTTTGATGTACGCGTTATGTTTTTTCTCTATTTTGTTCAGTTTAAATTTGTATGGATTTTTTTCCTTTGGGTTATTGATTAAAACTTTTGATTATGGTGCCAATTAATTGAAAGGCTGAATCCTGATGATGTTAAAAGTCCAGAAAAAGAACCAAAACCTTTTCATGTGACTTCAGTGGTTTAAATGTAACCATACGAAGCTCCAAAATACTTCTGAAGCAGGGAAGAACAAACAAAAACTGTAAAAATTGCTCGGAAAGTGAAAGATTTCCCATATAATCTAGGAATAATTCACTGGGATGAGCAAAGAATCAGTTTTTTTCTCGCTTTCTCAAGTCTCTCTCCAGGCTGGTTTTCATATTGATACACTAAAATGCCATTTGTCTTGTGTTTGCTTTAATCCCTATGAGTTGTGTTTACAGTAAAGTTTGTCATCTGTTCACCAATGTTGTCATATTTGCAGAGTCGAAGCCCATAGTAAAGGTTTACTGAACTCATGAACCCCAGTGCTAGGAAACGCCCATACACTTTCATTCACAAAAACATATATGCATTAATTCATTTTCTTTTCGACTTAGTCTCTTTATTAATCTGGGGTCGCCACAGCGGAATGAACCGCCAACTTATCCAGCTGATGTTTTACGCAGCGGATGTCCTTCCAGCCACAACCCAAGACCCACACACTCACATACACTACGTATATAGAATTCATACGGCCAATTTAGCTTTTTTAATTCACCTGTACTCATGTCTTTGGACTGTGGTGGAAAGAGCACCCAGAGGAAACCCACGCGAACACGGGGAGAACATGCAAACTCCACAAAGAAATGCCAACTGACTCAGCCGAGGCTCGAACCAGCAAACTTCTTGCTGTGGCTACCCACTGCGCCACCATGCTGCCCAGCATGTATACACTATTATCCAATTCACCTCTAGATGTCTTTGGACTGGGGCAGAAAACAAAGCACACAAAGGGAACCATGCAGATGCTGCAAGAATATGCCAACACTTCAGAGAAAGGCTTTCTGGTCCAAACTGGACTTGAACCAGCAACCTTGTTGCTGTTAGGTGAAAGCGCTACCCACTAAGCCACATTTTTTCTACTGCTTTGATATTAACAAATTGAATCTACATTTGCGATATTTGATATTGTCTACAACCTATTTCTATCAAAATATTCAACATATTACTCCACAGCACAGTCTGATTAATCTGTTATGTGTGATGTTTAGGCTCATGAAAGGGAAGTTGTGGCGAGGGGGCGTGGCCAAGAGCCGTGGGAGCGAAACGAGGCCCGCCACAGATGAGATGCACCTGTGGCGCGCACCTGCCTTCAATCCCACGGAAGGAGCTCTGGACTATAAGAGGAGGAACGATGGAAGAGGACAGAGAGAGAGGACCGTGCCCGGACATATTACTTTTGCTTTCAGTTTGTTTTGATTTAGACGGCAGTCTCCGTGAGGAGCTGCTGTCCCTTTTATTAATAAATATTTCTTTAAACCAGCGTCGGTTCTCCGCCTCCTTCTTCCCGGCGGCCAGGTGGCCGT
>CAIGQZ010032266.1:10621065-10632854 GCA_903798205.1 Danio tinwini | reverse complement strand
CTGCCGTCCCTTTTATTAATAAATATTTATTTAAAACCGCGTCGGTTCTCCGCCTCCTTCTTCCCGGCGGCCAGGTGGCCGTGAACTTCATTACAGAAGTATTGCATACGTTTTGGTGTATTGCAACAGAAATTATCTATATTTTCATATTTTTGTACTTTTTTCCTTCATATATTTTGTTATATCTCCTCCCCTATTGACATCACATCTGTGAAAGTCCCTTATTTTGACAAACTTAATGAATAATTAGCATTTCTGATAAATATTTAGATGCAGTAACCCATTTTTTTTCACAAAATCAATCCTTTAAATGAAAACCTGGAGAGTTTGGGGCTGATGGAGTAGGAGTTGAAGAGTTGGATTAAAGAACCAGCATGAAGCTGAGCAAGGAACAAGCAAGGCATACAAGCACATGATGATGAATTTGACAAAAAACAAAAGTTATATAGAAAAAACAGCGATATATAGAATTCATTCACTAAAATTAAATGGAAAAAATGTTTTGTCAACATCTGCTTAACTTAATGAATGATTAATATTTCCGGTAAATATTTAGAGACAATAAACTTTTTAAAAATCCTTTAAATGAAAGCCATTTGTGGAGCTGATGGAGCAGGAGTCGAAGAGCTGGATTAAACCAGCATGGAGCTGAAGGTTGGAGGGAACAAGCAAGGCTATCAAACACATGATGATGAATGACTACACAACAGGCACAGGTGAACGCAACCAGTGGACCTGTGAGTAACCATACAAACAAACTAGAAACAGGAGCAAAAGAAACTAGACTTAACAAAACAATACAAACAAAACAGAAACCAAACACAATGTCAGAGTGTTTATGATACTACTCTTACATTATGGTGGCAGGTGTGTTTGTAGTAGCTTGAGTGCTAAATTGTACAGTATGTATACGTTGTTGGTTAATTCTTTGAAAATACCCGCTGCTCGCTTCAGGCAGAATTACACAACTCTCTCACATATTGAGGTCCAATAGAGAGATGCTAAAAGTTTCAGTGCTGTTAATGATATATCAGCACTTTCAGAATTATTAGCCAATCACATCCAACGGCTGTCGTTATCAAATTAAAATCATGTTAACACTATTTTCTCCTAAACATTTATATATCCCGCTCTTGTTTACCCTCCAGCCAGACACATGAGGGTGTTGCTGAAGACGTGGGTTGATGGGTTGAGATGCAGGTGAGGAAAGAGGGAGATTTCCTTGACAAGCACTCCTCGGGGTATAGTGCTCATCACAGCGATCGAAAAGAGCGATGCAGTTCACAACAAGAGCAACCCGACACACACATGTACAGCACTGGGGAATTCCTCAGGACACCTTTAAGACAAGAGATAAGAGCTGGAAAAAGCTTCTCTCTCCCTCCTGTGTGCTTCATTCGCTCCACCTATCCCTCTGTTTAAGGTCGACCCCTCCTTTCTCCAGCTGACTTATTCTCATTTAAATGTCTGCGGGGTAAAACACCTCTCCCTGCTCATAACTCACAGGTGAAGTTTACACTCCCCTTCACAGCGAGTGTACAGCAATGTACGACCGGCCTCCTTCCAAAGAGGAACTTCTTCACAGTTATGGAGACTCCTTTGAGCAACAGAAGTTTGGATTTTAATGAGTGCATTGAATTCTTTGTTGTTTGATTATATGTTTGCTGAAATCATAAAACGAGACGGCGGGAGTGAATAAGATGCCAGTTTAATTAGGAGTGAGGTCTTTTAGTTGTGTGCGGATGTAAAAATGGTCTCTGGGCTTTGAGAATGACTTCGTTTCAGTCTGACTGTGTGTGAATGGAGCTAAGAGAGTGGAGACCCTGATGTCGGAGCTGCCGCTGCTGGCCTGTGTGTTCCTGTCCTGGATCATCACCTGCCAGTCTGGACCATGGAGACCATGCACAGGTCAGATATATTACTCGCTGATTTAACAGGCTTAATTGTACCTTTTTTTTTTTTTTTGAGGTATTATCTCTGGAAATTAGGCGGTTTAAAACATTTATCTTAGACCATTTTAGAATTTCTTACTTTCATTTACTAATTGAAACAAGATGTGGCTCTTATTTATTTATTTATTAATTCATTCATTTTCTTCTCGACTTAGTCCCTTTATTTATTTATTTATTTATTTATTTATTTATTTATTTATTTATTTATTTATTTATGATGCTTGTGAATTTATTTTAATAAAATTAACCCTTTAGTGTTCGGAAGTTTGGATTTGGATTTAGAAGTATCTTGTTTTAATCAACTTAATCTCATTTTAATAATTTATTTGTTTAAAAATATGGCAATACAGTTACAAATTTGTAAAATAAAATTGAGAAATATACATATATTTTTTAAATACAAATACTAAACATACATATTACTTATTAAAAATCTAGTCTCATCAAGATTGTATTTATTAGATCACACAGTGTAGTGATATTATTACAGTAATATTAAGATTTGTGAAAGAAAATTATGAAATATAATTTTAATTTAAAAATACAAACACTAAACATGCATATTACTTATTAAAAATCCAGTCTCATCAATATTTTATTTATTCGATCCAAATTTGGTAAAACAGTGTAATGATATAACTGTAATATTAAGATTTGTGAAAGACTTATGTCTCTTGTGAAAAGAGTTATTTTAATATCTGAGTGAATGTTAATTTTTATTAATAATTTGAATTAGTTTTAGTTTTTTTAGCCTTTTCTGTTTACATGTTAAGTTTAGTAAATTTATTGTGTTTTATTTAAATATGTCTATACAATAATACCTTTTTTATTCTAAAATGTAAAATACATAATAATCTGTCAGTCTATTTTATTTCAGATGAAATGATTTTAGATTTAGTGAAGTATAAAAGTGTCCCTGTTATTAAAGATGATGTTTAACTCAGTCATAACTCAAGAGTCTCAGTCATAACTTGTCCCTGTTAAAAACATTATTTGAGTCATGTTATTCTTTGTAATTATGGCAGATTTTCCAGTGAATTGCCATTAGATTATGGGCTTTGCATTCAGTAGACCATTTAGAAAAACTAATTAAAGACAGATCACGGAGAAGAATGAAATGCAAGGGGAAAAAAACACTTGTAATTGAGACACAAATGTCAATAATAATTGTTTGTTTGCTTTTTTTACTAGGTCAGAATGAGTCTGGAGGATTGTAAATCTAAAAAGATACAGATTAGATGTGGTTGCCAGGTGCTGATTTAAAACCCTCCATGAAAACCTCTGTTATTACACCGTGGTTTCATCTGAAATGCACCATAAAATGACAATTAGAGAGCATTTCTAACTCATGTACATCTCCTCACTGTTTGTAGCAATTGTTGCTTGAGTTAAATGTCTTTAAATGTTATCTTCACTTGTTAGGAACACTATGTGAATATGGGATATTGTGTCATTGAAAACATGATACGATCCTAGGACAGAGCAAACAAAATGGCCAGAACACCTGATACACTTTTAGTAAACTGGAGAGAATCCAAAAAAAAACATCAAACCAGGCACAGACGATTGTGGCATTTCTGCCTCTTTCATTTCTCATCTTGTATATGAGCTATAAGATTGAAAATCATAAAGGGGCTCATAATGGTAGAGGAATAGATTTAGTTTTCCCTCTAGGCGCAGTAAATCTGCTAACATGTAGATGCAGATCTATTGATCACATCTTAAGGTAGCATTTAAACAGAATAAATTACATTGTTGTATGCCACAGAATGCTATAAAAAACATTCAACGGCAAAGTTTTTGACAGATTTTTTGACTGAAGCATTGCTGACTTGGTTGATAATCAGATTAATTTCTGAACAACTGCTAAAATTCCTGTTTATGCTTGCATTTATTCAAACCAAATATTTAATTGAATTGTTCTGAATGACTTATACTATTTTTACAGTAAAAAAAGTAAACATTCGTGGCTGATTTTATAATCAGACATTCAAGAGTTCACACTTAGCTGATGATTGATTATAAAGCGTATTTGGCATGCTGTATCAGGAGAGAGCCCTTAGCTCATATGATCCACGAGCCCGGGGCTCTCTCCCATTTGCAGGGCTAAAAGGTAGTTTGAGCTCAGGCAGGTCTCGAGAACTACCCCTTTATATGGGGCTATTGATAAATTAAGGATTGCTATATATAAATACACTGTTGGTTAAAAGCTCGACTATAGTGTCAACTTGGATTGGTCGATTAAACTATGGCGCATGTTTTTTGGACTGTGGGAGAAAACCGGAGAACCCAGAGGAAGCCCACGCGAGCATGGGGAGAACACTCTCCGCAGAGAAACGTTGACTGGCCTGTTAAGGACTTGAACCGGTGATGCTTTAGCTGTGAGACAACAGTGCTAGCCAAATAAAAAAATTAGGAATCATATGATTGGTGAATCATGCGATAGCTAATGCGGAACCAGCCGTGATCAATCATAAGCATGTGCTCCTCTTGAAATGAGTTTATAAATAAACTTAACTTAATCAGGATTTGATTACTGAAGCCTATATTGGACCTAGATTGAGTCTTATGTTTGTTTCTGTTTGGTCTAGATCAGGGATGTCAAACTCAATTCCTGGAGTGCCGGAGCCCTGCACAGTTTAGTTCCAACCCTAATTAAACACACCTGATCAAAGTAACTGAGTCCTTCAGGCTTGTTTGAAACCCACCAGTAAGTGTGTTGAAGCAGAGTTGGAACTAAACTGTGCAGGGTTGCGGCCCTCCAGGAATTGAGTTTGACATCCCTGGTCTAGATCATAAAAAGAGAATTATACATTTGGTCCTGGTTCATTAAGCAATCACATTGAGATTTTCAAGACCAAACCTAAAGATTTCTGCCTATTTCATGCCTTTCCTATGAGCTGACACAAGATTAAAAATCATGAAGGGGTTCATAATAAAACCGTTTTTCCATTCAGTCTATTAACATGTAGATGCAGATATATTGATAAGATATTAAGACAGGTATTTAGGTATTTAAATATAATTGTATTAATATCAATTTAGCATTGTGTCCCACAGAATACTCTGAAGAACAATAAATGGAAAATTATTGCTATATTGGTTAGTAATCTAATCCTTAATCTTTCTGAAATCTGTTAAAATATTCCTATTTGTAATTCTGTTTTATTCAAGCTGATTGATTTTCTGAGTTCTAATGGCCTATAGAAAGAAGAATGATGAAAACTGTATAGTATACCTCATGTTTTCTTTTGCAGCATTACTGAATCTGAACAGACAGGCGCACTGCAGAGTTGCGTACGTGAATGTGAGATATTTTGAAAGGCACTGTTTGCTTTCCAAAATGTGTCTTTTGCTTGGCTTAAAAGTCTTTGAAATATGATCCATGATGTGTTCTTCACTCTAACCATTTACCTCTTTGATTTACTGAAGGGAATCGAAACAAAACTCAAGCACTTGGCCTTTGATTCTTTTATTTATATAACTTGAATGATTCCAGAGAATGAATGATTCCAATAGATACAAATCCTATTAGACTAAAAAGTATTGTAAAATGGTAATATTTTACCTGTTAACACCCCCCTTTTTTTTACTATTTTAATACATTTTTACTTTAGTTTTGAATTAATAAATTAAGTTTTGGTTAAAATAAGAGACTGTCTTCAAAACATTAAAGCATAATAAAAACGCTTTTCCTCTTCAGTATACCTTTAATAATCATTCTTTTATTGTCATGAAACATTAATTATTATTATCAATGTTGAAAACAGATGTAAGGTTAGGTTATTTAGGTTCTAGACATGAAAAGTTTTAGACAGACATTCTTATTAAAATACTAAAATATAGTATGCAATAAGCATAAAATGTGATCTGATTTTAAAATCTTTAAAGTCTAGAAAGTATGGTAATATTTGTGGTTTTATAAACAGACGTTAATGAGAGTTGGATTACTGGATTACTTATCTGTAATTACACTCTGCAATAATAGACAAAGCAATAGCGACTACACAAAAACATGAGTGTGTGACTACTGTCGAGTTCAATACAGTCAGCACAGCACCATCTTTTAGTTTCAATCTCTCAGAAAATCCTGTGTCAAATTGTGCCTTGATTGTTCAAAAATAAAGTAGGACATTCACAAAATGTTGTTTTAGCAAACTGGTGTTTTTAAACTAATGAAAAAGTTGTAATAATACTCTCCACTTTCTTTCTTATTTCAAAATTAAATAATTTCAGATCAAATCAATTGTCCATTTTATTTTATTTACTAATCTAGGATTTTACTGCTGCTAACTTGACATATTTCCTATGAGCTGAATACTGAGTATTAATAAAAATGAACTGATATAATGTGCATTTCTTCTACAGATTTGTTACCACTGGACCTCCTATCCCGGGTGCTTCCCGTGGCCAGCAGGGTGCAGGATGGCATACGTATGGTCCAGTCCAGAGGTGCTCGGGGATTCCAGTTATCTGGATCACCACAGCTGTTCAGCTTCCCTTCCTCTCAGCTCTTCATTAACTGTCATGTCTTTCCCTCCGAATTCTCCATCATCGTCACGCTCAAAATCCCACAAGTTGCTCCTGAGGTCAGAACAAAAAAAAATGTTTCAGCCAGATTCTCTTCCTTTGTATTTCTGAATGGTAATAGAGATTCAATTTTTTGATGTGCAGAAGAGCGAATACATCTTCACGGTGTTGGAGGCAGATTCAGATGAGCTGCTTCTCGGCCTGCGTCTGTCCCAAAATAAACTCCACTTCCTGCACAAGGGCCATGGGAGCACGAAACGCATCACTTTTAAGGCAGTAGGGCTGGATGATAACCGCTGGCACACTTTGGCTTTGGCGGTGACAGGATGCTACACAATTCTTACCATAGATTGTGGCACACCTCTTGAGCTGTAAGACTCTGATTAATGTAATAATTCAAAATTCAATCAGAAATATATGACCCTGGACCACAAAACCAATCATAAAGGTCATTTTTTTGGAAATTGACATGTATACATCATATGGAAGTTGAATAAATAAGCTTTCCATTGATGTATGTTTGTTAGGATAGGAAAATATTTGGCCAACTATTTGAAAATCTCAAAAAATAAAGAAAATGTTCACCTTTAAAGTTCCAAATTAAGGTCTTAGCATTACATATTACTAATCAAAATTTACATTTAGGTATATTTATGATAGGAAATTCACCAAATTTCTTCATGGAACAATCTTTACTTAATATTCCAATGAGTTTTGGCATCTCGTCCAATGTATTTTTGGCTATTGCCACAAATATACTCATGCAAAATGAGATTTTTGAGATCCAGGGTGAAATCATTCCATAGATCATAATATAAGAATATAACAATATATCATGTATTCAATATATCATAAAAAAATATTTTGTCTCAAACAGGGTACTTGAAAGACCCTTCCCCGAAGATCTTGATACAGCTGGCTCCACATTCTTCATTGCCAGCAGAAGGAGATGGAATGGTTTATTTTCTGTACATATATTTTTCCATCACTTTATTAAAGTGTTTCTCTGACGTTTTCTTTGGATATTAGCACTGTGATGTGTAAAAAAACTTTTTGTGAATGTAAAACAATTTAAAGATATTGTCTTCCTAAAGAAAAAGTAACAGATTCTTTACTGCCTGAAACAAATCGTCAGCTATTCCAGTTTTATAATTTGGTAAAACTGAGGCTATAATTACAAGCACTAATGAGACCTCCATAGCTGAAATTCAGATATTGTGATAAGCATTTGATTTCTGACAGTCTGTAATTTGTAGACCATTTACAACAAACTAGGCCAGGGGTCACCAAACTCATTCCTGGAGGGCTGGTGTCCTGCAGAGTTTAGCTCCCAACCTATTCAAACACACCTGGAACAAGCTAACCAGGATCTTACTAGGTATACTAGAAACTTCCAGGCAGGTGTGTTGAGAAGAGTTGGAGCTAAACTCTGCAGGGACAGCAGCCTTCTAGGACCAAGATTGGTAACCCCTGGACTAGACCATCTAACCAATCAGAGCAGAGTATACCCTAAAGAAAGACAGTGTTTAGAGTGACAAGATCATCAAACATACCATTTCAGACAGAATGAGAAGAGGTGATGCTGCAATGTATAAAATGAAAATATGTCAATTATTTTTACACCAAAAGAGTAAAGCCAAAGCAAAAACAGGAACTTTTAAGATCAACAATGTACTTACAAATCTATATCTAACATTTCATTCCACTGATTTCTTTTTCTTTTTTTGCAGGGTCTGATGCGGCAGCTAGTTCTGTTACCTGGTTCAGATGCTACCTCACAAATATGTCCCTCATCTGAGCCCCGGCTATCTGCCCTCTCAGTTCCCCAGGCTCTCTTACAGCTGCCAATCAAATCATCATCCACTGATTTTCCCCTCCATCCATATGGTGAGACCAATAAAACAATGACATTGTTTGCATCCTAATTACTTATGTATGTGCTTAGCTGGTGATAGACAAGCAAATGCAGTAGTACTGTGTACAAGTCTTAAACCCCCACCAGTTCTTGTGTTTTAGCAAAGTTTTAATGACTATATTTATTTATTTTTTGGTGTCAAGTTGAGCTTTATTGTCATTCCGCTACATGTGTGGACATACAGTGCAAAGAAATGTTGTGTCTTGCAGGACCACAGTTATGGCTACTAACAATCTTAATAATCATTAATATGAACACAGTGCTGGACATAAGAGCAAATCAAACCTATAAATAGCTAACATGCTGTAGCGAAAATCTAACTATAAATATACTATAACTGTACACATAACCTAAAACAGACTAAATACTTCATGTATTACAGTAAAATACTGTAGTGTGCAAGATTCAAAATAAGCTGTTTCATTAAAAGGATAGTTCACCCAAAACTGAAAGTTCTGTCATCATTTAATGACCTTTCACATATTCCAAACTTGCTTGAGTTTATTTCTTCTGTTGAACACAAGAATCTGAATAAAACTAAAAACCTGTAACAATTGACTTCCATAATATGGTTTTGAGCTTTCTTCAAAATATCTTCTTTAAGAATAAAGAAACTCATAAAGGTTTTGAACCACTTAAATGTTCTTGCTGAACTATCACTTTAAATTTATAAATAGAAAGTGTGGGAAATATATACACAATTTCAAAGCTTCTTATTCTTTCTAGTATTTAGTGTTACCTTCATAAGCACTAAATGCAGCTTTATTTATTTTTCTCTGTTCTTATAATACCACACTGCCTTTACACTGCAAAAATGTTTTTCCTACTTAGATTATTTTGTTTTGTTTCTAGTCCAAATATCTAAAAATTCTTAAATCAAGAAGAATTTTCTAGACAAGCAAAACATGTTGTCTTGTTTTAAGAAATAATATGCCAATTTAAAGTGAGTTTTTCCTTAAAACAAACTAAATAATTTGCCAATGGAGTAAGCAAAATTATCTTTTGTCAAAAGGAAAAACAAGATTATTTTGCTTGCCCCATTGGCAGATTATTTTGCTTGTTTTAAAGAAAAACTGACTTAATATTGCCATATTATGTCTGAAAACAAGACATTAAGTTTTGCTTGGCAAGAAAATGTTTCTTGATAGAATAATGTTTAGATATTTGGACTAGAAAGAAGACAATAAATCTAAGAAAAGCATTTTTTGCAGTGTATAATGTTCAGGTCTGGGCTCTGTGGAGGCCATTTTATGAGTGTCAGTGTTTAATCAGTTGTTTTCACTCCAGATATGATTTCGCAGTTCAGATGGACATTATACCATTGGTAAAACAACAAAAAAGACTTTTGCACAATACAGGAAATGAAGTAGGAAGAAAGAAGTAACCCAGCAAGCATTTTTGTGTTAAAAAAGACATCTAATAGACATCTAAATGTGGATGTCTTGGCTAAAACAAGGCTTAATTTTGTCTGTCAGTGAAAATCTAAAAGACGTCTACCAATAGTCCAAAAATATAATCAAATAGACAGGAATGAATGACTAGTGAAGTCTAATTAGTCAATTTGATGGCTAACCTATTTTTGGACTATTTTTAGACATCCCTTACATTTTTAGCCTTACAGCCAAGACATCTACATTTAGCTGTCTTTGTTTTTTACACATACAATTGTTTTGCGGATAAGCATTTGTCTTTGTCCAGCAACTTCATATTTGAAGTCTTAACATTGGCTGACCTGTAGAAAAAAAACTAACTGTAAAGTAATCTTCAAGAGCTGAGGGTGTTATCGGTTGGTTTATGTGTAGCTAATGTCCATAAGTCTGCCGAAAGCTGTCCTATAGGAATGCTGTGTGTTTTTGCTGTAAACAAAAGTCTGTGATTGTATGGGGATGTGAGTAACTCTATCTCACAAGTGTGTTACTGATCCGCTGACACTGACTGACAGCCTTGTGCTTTGAGTTTCTCTCTGGCTCAGAAGAAGTGCTGGTGTTTGAAAGCAGAGCTCGCTGTTGTGCTGTGTACTGTGGGCCTGTTGAGAGACATGACACAGGGCAGTGAGAGGCCATGTTTGCTTTATTTCCTCTTATATAATGTAGTTTACAGGTACATTTAGGTCTGCCTGTCTGTCTGGCTGTGGGCAAGGACAATACTCCCTATTTTAAGATGAACTTAATGTTACAAAAGTGATATACATAGAGAAAAAAGCAGTGTCTAAATTAACTGTTAGCTGACACAGTGCAATGTCTGTTGCTTATATACCCATGTGAAAATGATTGACATTCCTGAATGATTAGGCTCCTCCCGGACCTATTGTGAACTTCATATAATAAAAACAATGTTCTATCATCATCTAATTTAACATAGATATATATATATACTTATTAATCTGAACTCTACTTTATTCTGATGATAAAGAATTAGTTAAATGATTTTAAATTATTAAAGACATATTCTGTAAACAGATGGGTAATATATATATATATATATATATATATATATATATATAAAATACCTGACAGAATCTTGTCCAAGTTTTAGGAACAACAAATAATAAAGGCCTCTAGAGAAAGTGTATTTTACCAAAATAAAATATGATGATGCCTTGATTTTTAATTAGGACAGTAAGGTCTGACTTTGCTTAGACAAAAGTATTGTCACTTAACAGAAATAATGTACAATATAGAATATAAAGTCATGGTTCAGTAGAAAAAGAATTAATATTGTGTACGACTTCTATGAGCTTAGACGACTGCATCCATACATCTCTGCAATGACTCAAATAACTTATTTATCAAAGTCATCTGGAAGAAAGTGTTTTTGCAGGACCTCGAGTTCATCAAGATTCTTTGGATTCATCTTTAATGCCTCCTCCATCTTACCCCAGACATGCTCAATAATGTTCATGTCTGGTGACTAGTTTGGCCAATCCTGGAGCACCTTGACCTTTTTTTGCTTTTAGAAACTTTGGTGTGGAGGCTGAAGTATGGAAGGAGCGCTATCCTGCTGAAGAATGTGTCCTCTCCTGTGGTTTGTAATGTAATGGCAGCACAAATGTCTCGATACCTCAGACTGTTGATGTTGCCATCGACTTTGCAGATCTCTCGCCTGTCCCATACTGAATGTAACCCCAAACCATGACTTTTCCTTCACCAAACATGACTGATTTGTGTGAGAATCTTGGGTCCATGCAAGTTCCAATACGTCTTCTGCAGTGTTTGTGATAATTGGGATGCAGTTCAACAGATGATTTATTGGAAAATCTACCTTTTGCCACGTTTTCAAATGATCAACTAGAATTAACTAGAAGTTATTATTGTTTGCTCATACAACTGTGATTAACGACAAGACTTTTGTCAGGTAGTATATATATATATATATATATATATATATATATA
>CAIGQZ010032266.1:10584615-10620965 GCA_903798205.1 Danio tinwini | reverse complement strand
TATATATATATATATATATATGACAAAATAGTAAGGGAATGTTCCATTATTTATTTTGTGAACAATATGGGGATTGTTTTACTTTTGTTTGTTCTCTAAATCATCTCTGATTGAATGTTATATTAACAGTAATGAAAGTGTTTGTTCATGTCAGGGCTCAGGTTCATTTGCACAAATGCAAAGATCATTCCCCGTTAGCTGCATTGTTCTTACATATATGTAAAGATTGCATGTCAATCAATAGCTGATACTAAAACAATAAAATACTACTTTTTTTTTCTTTTTTCCTTTTATAAATTAGTCCATTGCACGCTTGCAATATAAAACTAGCAAAAAAACTCTTGTTAAAATTACATAGAATAAATACGAATCATTTAGTAATACAATGTTTATCACTCTTATGTGTGCATCTTTATTTTGCACAGAGGCAGAGGTTCGCGTGACTGCGGGTGTGAGTCCGCCCTGTGGACACTCAGAGGAGGGACAACTGTGGTTCAACACACTGAAAAAGGGACTGTTTCTATGTGATGGCATGATGTGGCTCACTATGCTACAAGGTGATCCTCTAAATAAACTGTAACAGTAGAGCTGCAGTATATAGTTAGAAATAGGCATGGTATCTGACTATTGCACTGCATCTCTGCAGAAAAAGAGAAGCTGGATTATGTGGAGGATCATCAGGATTTATTCACTTACTCTGAGACATTTGACATCGAAGTTTTTCACATCCCTTCTGTTGGGCTTTTCATTGCGACCGCCAACCGAGACTCCAACCTTGGTTCAGGAATATACAAATGGACGGATGGGAGGTTTGAACGATATCAGAACATCAGCACCTACGATGCACAGGCATGGCAGTATTTCACAGTGGACAAGAAGGTGTGTTGGCTAGCTTCATGTTATTAGCAGAACATGATCTTGCTTTTATACAACAGTTATTATGAATCTGTGGTGGTCACATGGTACAAGAGCCCTCAGAAACTTTCCAATTTAATAGTTGTAAATGCATATTTTCAACTTACGAACTTAAGCTGCATCCAAAATAAATAAAAGTATTATTATTATTATACAATTACTATTCTAAATAAATAACAGAAATCAAATCAATGTAAATTCACAACTGAAATGATACAAGATCTTCTAAGAAATATTTAGCATGAATTTAATTTCATATGACAATTCTAGAGAACACAGAAAAATGTATAGAATTATCTTGTCTGAGACCTGACTCTGATGGTGGAGAATTAATGTTAAGTCTAACCTCCCATCATCTCTTCTTTGTGCTTCATACAAAAGAAAATCATCTTACAGGAGCCATGTTTAGTCAAAATATGATCATCATCATATTACTTTAACAATAGTTTTGCCGACTTTCAAAACTTACTGTGTGCCGACACCTGAATTAAAGGCTGTTACGCCAGTTTCACAATGTATCGGTGGCACATATTTTTTTGGCATGCGTGTTAAACAACCGGGATTCACACCAGGAGCAGGAGCAACGTGTGAAGTGCACAGGAATGGTTTTCTGCACGTATGCATCAGTTTGTTTTCGATTAAATTGAATTGCTTTCGCAAGCATTGATTCGGTTATACATAGAGAATAATGTCTTTATTCTGGGATTACCACTTTTAATTAATACACTTACATATAAAGTAAACACATTTACTGGGGCACTGGCTATTTTTACCGGGGCATGTAAATGGGGTCTAGTACCGCCCCTGTTGAGTCTTCTTCCTCTGTTCCACTCCAATTTGCAAAAGACAAAGAACACATCAATAGAGCTTTGCCTGCTAGCTCAGCAATGCACAAGCTGTTCTCCGGCAATTTTCAGATAAATTTTTGACATTGCTCTTCTGAGTCTTCTTCTTCTGCCTGTTGTGATTCCATTACCTACAATTTAAATAATGGCCACAGAGAAGACATCTATCTAACAATCTATGCCCACCACCACCCCCTTCCTTTTGGAAGGACATCCGTCCATGCACCCATCCACCTGCCTTTGAAGGAAATTCCTGACCATCAGTTTCCAGTCATTGCTGAGGTGTGTGATTTCAATTTTTCTCCTCAAGCTGTACTCCAGTCTGTAAAGGCAAATACAATACTAATAGAGCTCCACATGCTTGCTGAGCTCCAGCAATGCGCAAGCTGTTCTCCGTTGTTTTTCAGATGTGTGTCTGATGACACTTTGGGAGTTGGCTAGATGACCAATCACTCTGAAGAGTGCTTGTGATTAATCATTAACAGAGTATATAACCAGCACATGCAGAGTGAGCCGTTAGACTTTTCGCTTCAGAGCCTCACAAGAGAACCTTCTGCTAAGCTGTCTTCCAGAAAGAAAGCAGTATTCCAAAAGAGCAGTTTAAAAAAAAAGAGCAAATTTCAGAGCAATGCATCTTTTAAAATATTTCATTCTGACTGTGAGTTTCTGGGTGTGGTGGTTTCCTCTCCACGGATGACGGAGAGGACGATGCATCATGAGCATGACGACTATTGTGTCACATGTCTAGGGTTCAACATTTTGAGGCGGTGCTTGCAGACAGTTCATGCCCTTACTGTGAGAGCATGGCTGTTGCACAACTGAGGCTGTGGAGGGCTCTAGCATTAAGGGGATCGCAAACCAGATGTGCCGCTCAGCAACACTCTGGGCTGTGCCACTCAGCGCCATGCATTTCAGAATTCTAAACATAGGTTTTTATCAGTGTATACAATTTGGCGGCTGTCTGCAGCGCCCAGCCATGATTCAGGACACTTTTCATATTTCTGCAGCGCCACAGAGTGCCGTTTGAATAGTTTCATTTTAAATAACGTGAATGTGTGCGTCTGGTGTGCGATACTTTTAACTGTCATGTGTGCGACCTGTTTTAGAGGCCGCCACCCCTGCTGCTCCTCGTAAGTCAGTTAGCTCTTGGGCAGGCCTGAGGGTCACAGTGGGGGCTTATTCGTCACCTTCAGGCTTGTGGACCCTCGCTCCTCCACAGTGAGCTCCGTCCAAGCTTTATATGAGTGTGGTGGTGCATCCCCTGGAATGGCTGCATTTTCAGTTGAAGGACCAGATGCTCATCGCTACATCGAAAGATGGGCTGACATGTTCTGAAGACAGTCCGAACCTGCTCCCACCTTCTGGAGGTTGTGAGGGAGGTCTTGGACCTGGAATTGGACATAGTGAAACTGGAGATGGCTTTTCCCCTAGTTTCGCTGTCAGACTAGACCGTCACGCAGGCATGGATGTCATCTTTTTCTGCCCAATCCTTGTGCGCTCTCGCCCTCACCTCCCTTGATGACAGAGCAGCCAGAGGATACGAAGCGATTTTGGTCAATCTTTGCCCACAAGGCGCCACCACCTGGAGGGGTCAGACTAGACTCCCGTCGCGATGGGCAAGGTCATCCATCAGCGGGCTTATAAAAAACTGCTCTTCCAGCCACCCCATCCACATCCCCTCACTGCCGAGGGTGCCCACCTGTGGCACCAAGACCGGCACCGCCTCAGCAGGCCACTCCTCTGGCTAAGTGGTAGCGCAGAGCCCCCCTCAGGCTGAAGCCGCTTTTTCCCCAGTGGAGGGCCGGGGACAAACATCAACAACAAAAAACATCTCCCTGCTGGCCTCCGGGCCAGCAGTAAACAAACCTCCAATAAACAGCAGTTTTCTCTCTCTCTCTCTCTCTCTCTCTCTCTCTGGGTGTGCAAGCCCGAGCCCTACCAGTCTGGGACACACCGCCTTCCAGCTCACAGCGCCAGTAGGTATCACCACAGGTTTCAAGGGTGCTAGAGGACAGACTCCTTTCTCTTATTCCTCCATCCTCTTCGCGGGTTTTAGGAAGGAAGGTAAGTGACAAACTGTTATTTTCAGCTCTTCCTAGGGCCACTCCACTTTCCAGGGTGAGCTCTTTCCTCCCAAGCTCCCCAACCGCTGGCACGTCAGTGATTGCTCCGATGATGCCATTAGTGCAAGCTCTGCCAGCCTGGTTAGCACTGCACAGCTCAAAGTTTTACAGCTCAACAATATGATTTACAAATAAACAAGGCTAACATTAAAGCTTTGGTATTAAATTCAGTAAATAAAATAGATGTCGAAAAAAGTAATAATGTCTCTTAAGTCTTCAAATCCTTATTTCATGGTGTAGACACACCTTTATTGGAACAAATTTATTCCTCGATTGTTAATCCCTTATCATTAATATCATTAATTTCCTACCTCATGAAAGCCAGCAGTAGTTGCTCCTATATTCAAAGGAGGCAACCTCATGTTAACTTGCAATTACAGGCCTATTAGTGTCCTACCTATGATATCAAAGGTTTTTTTAAAAACTGGTGGTTAAACAAATTGTTGACCACTTAAATAATAGTTATTTTCAATTACATTTAAATGAATTTGGTTTTGGGTAAATCATTCAACAGAAACTGCTACTTGTTATTTTGTTGAAAAGGTAAAGGCATTAATGGATAGAGGTGGAGTGGTAAGGGCAGTGTTTCCACAAGGGTCAATATTGAGACTAATACTCTTCCGCATGTACATAAATTATTTACCCACAGTGTGTCAACAGTGCAACATCATTATGTATGCTGACTATACAGTAATTTTCATGCATGGTAAAATTGTTAAAGAGGTTATAAAAGAGTTGAACGATAGTTTAACAAAAGTAATAGTGTGGCTGAATCAGTATAACAGCTTGCATGTACTTCTCTAAAAAACATGGCATTGATACAAAACAGGATGTTATTATCAGCAGAGAAAGTTCAAGTTGTCTTAGAGTTTAAATACCTACGGGTTTATCTGGGCTCCTCTCTTGGTTTTAATTATTCTAAAAAACTGTTTAGTTTTCATTATTGTACTATTATAAAAACCCATATACTGCTTAATTGGGAAACATCTCTAAGTTTAAAAATGGTTGTGTAGCTTACAAGATCATGCATGGTTTAGCTCTTTTCCCTCTATCTGACATTTTTTTAAATTAAAGTCTGTAGAAAACAAAGTAACTAGGAGTGCAGCTAGGCTTTTGATATTGTTGTTGCGGTGAGTGTTTTTTATTGTTGTTGTTAATTTGATTATTGTTTGAATTTGTATTTATATGTTTATTGCTATGGTCTTTAATATCTGGCAAAAGGACCACCGATGAAAACTTGTCTTTGAGCTAATTTGGGTACATTTAAGTTTTTGAGGAACCTTCATTAATGTACACTGTCCCGACTGTACTCTATCTCCATGATGATTCGCCTCACAGAAGATCGCGCCAGGCTGGTGCTGGGCTGTCTGAGACTACTCGACAGGAACACAGTGGCCCCACTGAAAGTGGAGGCTCCTGGGGCATATGGCATCCACAGCTGCTATCACTCTGCTCAGATTGTTCCATATGAAACCACTTCAGCGCTGACTTCACAATCAAGTTCCCAAATGGGCATAGCGTGTGGGCGTGCACTGGGTGACCATCACCCCACAGTGTCACCACACCCTCAGTTCTTGGACAGAACTTGCCTTTCTATGGTCCAGAGTGCCCTTAGAACATCAGTGGTTAACATCATCACTAAGGCTAGAACACCCTCTACGAGGCATGCCTACGCCCTGAAGTGGAGTCTTTTCACTGAGTAGTGCACTTCTCGCCGAGAAGATCCCTGGATTTGCCAGATTAGTTTTGTGTTATCCTTTCTTCAGGATTAGCTGAAGTGTAGCCTGTCACCCTCCACACTGAAGGTCTACATTGGGAGTGAGAGCGCAGTGTTGCCTCCTCTTGGGTGTTAGCACACTGCACCTATCTTACAGATTTTTGTAGAGCTGGGGGCTGGGCAACACCTTTGCAAGGTTTAATCATTTTTGGGTGGAGTCCAGGAAACTGAGTTCAGTGTCAAATATGATTGCTGTGCCATGCTCTCTAACATGGAGCTCTGTGCGCTTATTGTGCTCTGCTTAGCGAGTTCCCCATCTGACGAACCCTAGAGAGTTCCTTCGAGGACACCAGCACCTGACTCAGCTGGGTGCCTGGCCCAGTACGATGTCTGGTATTGCCCGCTTGGTCTACAAGCATGCTGGGGATTGGTGCCAGCTATGTGTGAGAATGTGTTCCCCCTTCTCAGACAAACCCGAGTCTTCCCTACCTGCTAACCAGCTTATCCTATGTAGCGCTCCCCCTGGATAGGCCTAGCCCATACAGTATGTTTATAGTGTCACCTAGTCTTCACTTGGGTAACAGGTGGCCTCCGCAGCATCCTTCCCCTTTGGGACCTACATGATTTCCCAACGTACTGTTGTATCTTACGAATCCCTAGACTACAGCTTACTAGGTAAAAAGCATATTTACAACCCCCAATTTCTAAATGATTCCAATATTCTGGTAATTAAAGGGCCTAGGGGACATTAGAAGTTTACGCCCTTAAAGATGCTTGTGCACTCACGCTATGCTTAGCAAACTTCACATCAGGGGTCATAGTTTCCACTGAAGGGAAATGTCCTGGTTACAAATGTAACCCATGTTCCTTGAAGATGGGAACAAATTTATGTGTCTCCGCTGCCACATCAGCTGGGTCTCCAGCTGACAGCTGAGTGTTCGGCTTTTCAGCAGCAAAAGTCTAGCGGCTGCACATGCACTGGTTATATCCTCAACTAATAAATAATCACCTGCACCTGTGAAGCTAAGATCTGCCAACTCATAGATATTCAATAGCTCATTTTCTAACTCTTCAGAGTGATTGGTCATCTAGTGAACACCCAAAGTGTTTATGTTTATGTTCCCATCTTCGGGAAACATGAGTTATTTTCGTAACCAGGATGTTCTTCAGTGGTCTTCAGATAAATCTCCACCAATGCTCTTGCGAGTTTCCTTCTTTTGCATGTTGTGTGTCCATTACCTAAAAAAGAAACACCTGCCACAGACAAGACATCTATCTAAGCCCACCTCCACCCCCTTCCTCTTGGAAGGACATCTATTCATCCATCCATACATCCATCCATCCAGGAAATACCTAACCTAAGCAGCATAAGTTCCCAGTCACTGCTGAAGAGAAAAAAATGAGCCTATGAAATGCCAATGAATTGGCAGTGCCCAGCGAATGCACCTGGCAGTAATCTCAATTAGATGAGTAAAAAGCAGCCAGAGGCTTCACACATTTTCACATTCAAAGCCTCATGTGCAACTGAAAGATACTTATTGCTGCAATCCATCGACTACGTTTGAGAGAGAGAGAGAGAGAGAGAGAGAGAGAGAGAGAGAGCCTGCCGTCTTCAGAGAGGCTGTTTTCTCCTGGTTCCATTGCGAGCAGCGATGGTCGAGTTGGGTCTTTTTTCCCCATCCCTGGGCGTTTCACTGGACCAGTGCATCAAGGTTCAAAAAGAGCAAATTCTCCAACACAATCATGCATTCTTTTTAAAGATGTCATTCCGACTGTGCATTTCTGGATGCGGTGGTTCCCTTTCCCCGGATGATGGGCACGAGCACTGTGTTGCATGTTTGGTGGTTCAGCATGTTAATGCTGTGCTCGCAGGCAGTGCATGTTGTCACTGCGATGGCATGTCTGTTGCACTGCTATGATCGTGGCTAGCTCTTGCAAAATGGCGAACCACCCATGTTGTCCTTCACAAGTAAGGTGGCACTCGGGCAGATCTGAGGGTTACAGTGAGGGTCAATCCGCCGCCCTCGGGCTCGCAGACCCCCTCTTTTCTCAGCGCGCTCCATTGCTGCAATGGAGGGTGGGCTGTCATTATCTGATGGCAATTTGGACCTGCTCCCTCCCTCAAGGGTGGTGAGCGAGGCTCCAGATAGGGAGTCAGATATGATGGCTGTGCTAACCCTGGCTGCTTTGGTGGTGGGGCTGGAGATGGCTTGCCTCCCAGCTACGCCACTAGATCGACTAGATGTGTTTTAGTCGATCCCACCCATATCCCAGGCTGGCCTGTTTGGCGACACTGTGGTTGAGTTCACCCAGGAATTCACTGCGGTGAATGAGCAGTCAAGTGCGATGGAGGAAGTCATCTACAGACGGGCTCCCAAACTCCCCCCTGGCCCATCCCTTTCGGCTGCTCTTTGCTGAGGGCCCCCATCTGCGACTCCTAGACCTGCTCCGCCACACCAGCCTGATCCACCGGCTAAGCGGCAGCATCGTGCACCCCACAGACAACCAGCACCCCCTTCCCATTGCACTGCTAAGTCCGCTAAACGGACCACAAAGCGTCCCAAAGAGGGGCCACCTGGAGAAGAGGAGGTTTGCTACCTAAAATTTTTAATAAAAGAGCAATTTCTCTTTTCTCTGGGTGTGACAGCGTGAACACTGCCTGCATGGGATGCGATGCCTTCCAGCTCGCAGAATCTGTGCTTTTCACCACTGGCTCTGAGAGTGCCAGAGGACAGGCTTCTCTCTCTCTCACTCCCAGCCGCCCCTTGGACTCTTGAGAAGAAGGTAAGACTGAACCTCTTATTTTCCGATCTTCCTCGGGAAGTGCTGCCTCCCAGGGTGAGCTCTTCCTGTTCCTCTCAGCTGTTCCTGTTGGAGAGACATCTATGTATGTCCTCATCCTTCTGCCATCCTTCCTATTTTTCTTCACATGCTGCACTTGGTCTGTAAAAGAGAAAAACAGGACTAACAGAGCTTTACATGCTTGCTGAGCTCCAGCAATGCACTAGCTGTTCGCCAGATAAATCTCCACTGATGCTCTTATGAGTTTCCCTCTTCTGCCTGTTGTGTGTCCATTACTTGGAAAAGCAGTGTTACAGTTCAGCACAACACTATATCTCACTTGCAAAAGCTCATATCTCTGCAAAAACAGTTCAATCATGCATCAAAACTAAATTCCTTTCCTATATAAAAAGTCAGTGCCACAAAAATGGCAAATATCCTTCTCAATTGCTTTGGCTCATTTCTTGAAACAGACCGGACATTCTCAACACCCTTGGTGCTTTTGCCAAAATAATGTGGATGGTTCGGCACAACACCATAGTTCACCTGCAACAGCTCATACCTTTACCAAAACAGTTCACTCATGTGTCAAAACTAATTTTCCTTCTCATTTAAACAGTCAGTGCCCCCAAAATGCTTCATCCTTTTGGCATTGTGTGAGCACTGTAAGTCAAAATGTTTCGATGTTTTGTCACTATGGCAAAGGACCACTAAAATATTGCTCATGTCCACCTTACAGTCTTAGCCCAGTCCTTCATTGACAATGGTTACTGTACTGTTTTTGTCTAGCTAACAGAATACAATTGTGTATAAAACAAACAAAAAAAGAAATAGGATTTTAGGGTAAGAGTAGCCTCCAAGGTTTGACGTCACACATTGCACTCATACTGCCAAGGAAATGGTAACTCCTATTTTTATTGTTTTGATCAACCACACACAATGTAACTTCCATATATCCGAGCAAAACGAAACTGTATACAGCATAATAAACTGTAATATAAACACACAAACAAAAAACTAGAGTGCTATAACTTTCCCTGCAAAAGTTTTGGATGGAGGAGACTGTGGAGCGAGACACATTTAGGCTGCACTCGGCGACCTGCCTCTGCCATTGTGAGGCCATGGTTTATGACATGGTCTATAACTGTGGCCTGAATTTCATCCGGGACAGCACAGTGTCTTCATCCACCATTGCCTCTTCCACCTATTCCACCAACACGCACCCTTACCCTCCTCTTCCTTGAGCAGGCAGCTGCCCTTGTTCATTTACTTGGCCAAGTGCCTCCATGTTCAGAAATAGTGCTGGTCCTGCATGGTCAAGCTCTTTACATACATGTTATGGCTCGTTTCCACTGACTGGTACGGTACGGGTCGGTACGCTTTTATGGCCGTTTCCACTCTCAAAAGGCGTACCGAACCGCACTGTGCCACTTTTTCAGCACCCTTTCGAAAGGGTAAGAAAGGGTACCAAAAGGGTCCCAAAGGCGGAGCTAGCGCAGCTGAACGCTATTGGTTTACAGAGATACGTCACGAGCTCACGCAACAAGCCAGAATGAAAACAAAGGAGCCGCCATGTTTTCATACACAGCCGAGAGACTATATATCCATATAATAACATATAATAACAAGCCCTGTTTGATCTGGGCTCAAATGAACATTGTCGTCGTCCTGATGAACAGCCACAAAGCCAAAAAAGAGCAGATTTTACCCTTTGACCTGTAGTTTTTTACGAGCCAGTCTGAAGCGCGATAATAACGTGCGCTTGATTATTGACGTGCTTTTGAAACCCGATCCTGTCAGAAACTGACATGCGTGAGAGTGACGCGTGAAAAGACAAAAGAAGAAGCCAGAAAAAAAGGAGCACATTATTATTACAGCAAAAGTGAACAAACTGCCATGTTAAACTATTATCATCACCTTTTGGACTATTATGAACTCGGATCGATGGAATTACTTTCTAACAAGAGGCTACACGTGCTGCTGAAGATTACAGACACGTTTAATCATGGGAGGTCTTCACTGACTGACTGGACTGGGTCTTCACTGACTGATTTCCTGCTGTTTTGAACCTAAACAAGGACTAAATGTATGCTGTGTGTAGTTTTTCTTTAAGTGGTAACATATCGGACACTGTAAGGGTCTGTATGTGTTTATATATGCTGCATTTATTTATTTATTTTATATAATTGCAGACGTCTGAGATGTGTGAAACTCCTCCTTCATTAGTCAAGTTTTGGTTTCACCTGACTGTCAATTGCTGTAATAAATTGTAATCAAATGTTCCAAGCATTCACCTACTGTATGATATTCATGGTATTATGGTCTTGACTAATTTTGACAATTGAGCAGACTATTTCATTTATACAATGAAATGACGCTGACACATTTTGGAGAGAACAACATTGAACTGAGAATTAACAATCAGTTTAGATCAACGAGATCTATTCACTTGGAAATTGTGCTAAATGTAGCCTATCTGTACTTAATCATTTGCAAAGATGTAATTAGACATTTGCAATTTGATGAAATGAACGAGAAATTCAATTCTGTTGTGAACAATTGCCAAGTGGCTTGGAGGTTTGTCCAAGTTGTTTTGAGAATGTAATTTCTGTTTCAAGAAATGAGCCAAACTAATGGAGAAAAACTGTAATACACTTACATATAAAGTAAACTGTAACTAAACGCATTTACTGGGGCACTGGCTATTTTCACTGGGGCACATGCCCCAGCAATTGGGGTCTAGCAATGCCCCTGGTGAGTCTCGTTCTTCTCCAATCTGCAAAAGACAAAGACAGCACCAACAGAGCCCTACCTTCTTGCTGAGCTCAAGCAATGCACAAGCTATTCTCCAAGTATTTTCAGGTAAATCTTCAACGCTGCTCTTGTGGGTCTCCTTCTTCTGCCTGTTGTGGTTCCATTGCCTACAATTTAAATAACAGCCACAGAGAGACATCTATCTAACAATCTATGCCCACCGCCACCCCCTTCCTCTTGGAAGGACATCTGTCCATGCACTCATCCACCTGCTTTTGAAGGATATTCCTGATCATCGGTTTCCAGTCATTGCTAAGGTGTGCGATTTCTACTTTTCTCCACATGCTGCACTCCAGTCTGTAAAGACAAAGACAGGACTAACAGAGCTCTACACGCTTGCCGAGCTCCAGCAATGCACAAGCTGTTCTTCAGATAAATCTCCACTGATGCTCTTGTTAGTTTTCTTATTTGGCATGCTTTGTGTCCATGACCTAAAAAAGAAACATCTCCCACAAACAAGACATCTACCTAACAATATATTCCCACCTTGACCCCTTACTCTTGGAAGGACATCTATTTATCCATCCATCCAGGAAATAACTAACCTGACCATAATTTTCCAGTCAGTGCTGAGGTGTGATTCCCATTTCTCCACATGCCCCAGCTTAATCTGCAATAGGCAAAAACAAGACTAACAAAACTCAACTTGCTGGCTGATCTCCAGCAATAAACAAAGTGTTTTCCAGTGCTCTTTAGATAAATCTCCACCAATGCTCTTGTGAGTCTCAATGTTCTTTCTGTTGTGAGTCATTTACCTGAAAAAGAAACACCTGTCGCAAACAAGACATCTAGCTAACAATCTAAGCCCACATCCACCCCCTTACTCTTGGAAGGGCATCTATTTATCTATCCATCCATTCATCAATCCAGGAAATACCTAACCAGACCATCGGTTTTCAGCCATTGCTGATGTGTGATTCCCATATCTCCACATGCCCCAGCCTAATCTGCAAAAGACATAAACAAGACTAACAGAGCTCTACATGCTGGCTGAACTCCAGCAATCAACAAAGTGTTCCTCAGTGTTCTTTGGATAAATCTTCACTGATGCTCTTGTGAGTCTTCTTCTGCCTGCTTTCTCTCTATTACCTGCAAAAGAAAAACCTGACACAGACAAGGCTTATCTAACGTTCTATACCAACCACCACCTTCTTCATCTTGGAAGGATTTTTAAAAAATAAATTCCTGACCATCAATTTCAGTCATTGCTGAGGTGTGTGATTCGCTTTTTTTTTCATGTGGTCCATTCCAATCTGCAAAATACAATATTAAGATATCAAGTCATTAATTCATCTTAATACTATTCTTTGGAGGTTTCAAATGCTACAAATGTTGAACAGGCCGACAGCATGAATTACAAATAAATAATACAACAGCCAGACAACCTATCCGCCAATAGACCTACAGTAATATGCAATATGTGTTAAAGCTGACAGCGTACAAATACATTACAACAGATCAATTTATCTGACGGAATAGCAAATAACAATCTGCAAATCTCAAACAAGATAGCAATATACTGTACAAATGAAGCACACAAACAAACAAAAATATTGGTTCTATCTCTTTCTATCTGAGGGAAAGACCCGACCATCACTCTGTAATAATTAAAACATATAATTTTAAAAGCTTTATAAAGTTTATTTGATTCAGCTTAAAAATTTAAGGCAGTACCTAATTTATTACGATGTACTTGTTATTACTGAGGTGTGTTTCCTTGTTTCTCCACATGTTCCATGGCAATCTGCCAAAGTGAAAGATATCAAGTCGTAAATTAATCTCAATACATTTCTTTGGTAACTAACTTCATTGTTCAGTCTATTCAAGCAGTTCTTCCTGTTTGCTGAGTTCTATGTCTTCAAGTATATCTCCACCGTTCCCCTTGTAAGTCTCCTTCTTCTGCTCCACTCAAACCTGCACTCAAACCAGAGCTCTACCTGCTCTGTTTCAGATAAATGTCCACAGATGCTCTTGCGAGTCTCCTTCTTCTGCCTGCTCTCTTTCCATTACCTAAAAAAGAAAAATCTGACACAGACAAAATCTAACTTTCTATACAACCACCACCTGCTTCATTTTGAAAGGATTTAAAAAAAAAAAAAAAATTCCTGACCATCAATTTCCAGTCATTGCTGAGGTGTGTGATTCCCTTTTTTCTCTATGTGGTCCGTTCCAATCTGCTAAATACAATATTAAGATATCAAGTTATTAATTCATCTTAGTACAATTCTTTGGAAGTTTCATCTACAATTGTCTGCAGTCAGGTTCTGTTCTAACACTAACAAATAATATTTCACAGCTATAAATAAATAATCTACAAGATGAAACTCTATAAACTTAGAATATATGAAGGTGTTACAATAAATAGTAAAACTGTAAACAGAACAAATAACAATAAAATGTTGAACAGGCCAACAGCATGAATTACAAATAAATAATACACCAGCCAGACAATCTATCCGTTAATAGACCTACAGTAATATGCAATATATGTGAAAGAGGACAGCATAAATACATTATAACATATCAATTTATCTGATGATATAACAAATAATATTCTGGAAATGTTAAACAAGATAGCAATGTACAAATGAAGCCTACAAACAAACAAAAATGTATCTATTGGCCTACCAACCTGACAACATAACAAACGGCATTCTAAGATTATAAATTGGCTACTGGAGAAGATTACAATACACAAACTAGAATAAAAAATATATAATCAAAATCCTAAAACTGACAAGTCGGCAACATAGCAATCTCTATTTCCAACCAAGATTCAGTAACGTTACAGTCTATAGTCTAACTGAATAAAAACGTGGAAAAACTAATATAATAATCTGAAACGACATGACCGAAAGAAATACTGAAATTTTTAGTCTGCTTCAGCAAAAACACGTTAAAAACAACCATATATAATAGCCTAAGTTACTTTTAGAGAAATCTTTACCTACCGCTAATGTCAGCGATGGTCAAACACTTACTGCAGTTTCTCTTCGTCGGCGGACGCTTTTCGAGCACGTTCTTTTTTTAGAATGCCACGGACTATGGTAACCACAGCAATGCCTTATTGGTTGTTGCTAGATGAGATACGATTGCGACTGGAAGTTAACAATAATTATTTATATTATTTATTACATTTCCCATTTATTGTATTTTATTAACGTCTGCCCAGCCCTAAACCCAACCGTCAGAGTACTGTAAAAATATAAATTATTGTTATACAGTGTTAGAAAAATGATGCTATATGGATGTTTGTATCCGCAGCTGTATCGTATCTAGACTTTATCCGCCATATTTAATCATCTTAAAGTGCGCGAATTCCGTAAAGCACTGGAGAATATAACAATAATAATAATTCTGTAAAGGATTTGAGTCCTTGTAACGCTATCTTTTGAGTAAATAAATTAAATCAACTTTGATTGTCAATGTGACTAACTTTTGTTTGTTTCTATTCCATCCTGCATGCGTTTATACGTCTTATTTTTCAGGCATATAGTAAATTAGTCTGTGTAATCTCTAAAAAATAAGTTATAGTTCAATTTAAACATCCATGAACAACACTAAAAGGTTTTATTACACGATATATTTTTAATTATAAGCTATTGCTGTTGTTTCATCAAATTTGTTGTATATGTACAAAACATGCATTTTATTACTAACTACACTCAAAATATGTGTGTGTATATATATATATATATATATATATATATATATATATATATATATATATATATAACAGTGTAGATAAGATAATTGCAAAGATTTATTTTTCATTTCATGCAGTTGTACCCTTTAATTTTTGTATCTTGAAAATAATATTTTTTGTGCTGAATCACTATAATTCAGTTGTCATTTCCCTTTTCTGTAAAGAATATAACAAACAGCCCTTAAGTGTCATCTATACGGGATTTACAATGCATAAATAACCCCCACACTCAAATAAAATATATATTTTTACTTGTTCAAACTACTTAATTAAAATGAGCTGATACAACACAATTCTTGAGATTTCTTTGGGACAACTTAATTTCTTTATGCTCAATCCACATAAATTTGTTAAAAGTGTTAACTTAATCGATTTGTGTTGGATCAACATGAATGAATTATGTGGAACTTTGCATTTTTTACAGCGTACTTAATTAACAATGCATAAATTATCCTCACTCAAAACAGTAGGAGTAAAGCATGCACAGTAACATCCCTCTTAAAAAATTGCGAATAAGTATTTGAATGGTTTATTAATAATTTGCTTACACATGAAGTATTTTTTACATCGTAATTTATTATAATTTATTATCATGCTCCATGCCAATCTGCCAAGTTTTTAATGAATTTCGATACATTTTTCACATTCAATACATTGCGCAATCTGTTCCAGCATAGAGAATAACGTCTTCATTCGAGGATGATTATTCTTAATTAATACACTTACATATAAAGATAAACTGTAACTAAACGCATTTACTGGGGCACTGGACATTTTTGCTGCGGCACGTGCCCTAGTGGAGCCTATCGATGTCCCTGGCTGAAGTATTACTATTTTAGTCATGCAAAGCTTATGTAGATTGTGTTCTTTGAATGGGCAAGGAGGTGTGTTTCAGCCACTAAAAATGTCCAGTGAAAGATTGACTATTTTTTAAGTTCATGGAGTACGTTTTATGACAACATCAATAATATAGTCAGTTAAATAGACTCAGACATTTGTTTAGTTGTTCAAGAGCAAAAGGAAATGAAAACAGGCAATGTATGTGAGGATCAGTGAGTACAATTGAAAATTAAAAGTATAAGTCACTCGTCTTGGTAATGTAAGTGTATTGTGAAAAAAAAATGACAGGATATTTCTGTCTTTAGTACTTGTTTCTTTCTTATCTGATTCTGATTTAGCCGAATATGGAAACATAAGTAAATAGTGTTCTTCTGCTTAATCATCTTTACTGAAGTGACGTTTCATTTATATTCGCACATTTGTTAATTTTTCAGGGTTAACCATGGCATGTTTCTGAGGTTTTCACCACAGTGTCTACAGATTTTTTCCTGCCAATTATTGAAAATTTGTGGCAAAATTTGGATCAGAAACACAGAAGAAATCATTTTTGCAGCATATTTTTTGTTAAAAAATCAGTGAAAGTATGTATGTAAAATCTTATATCGTGATTACTGTCTTCTAGGCTAAAAGATGAAATCATTTTGAAAGATGTATAAAACACAGTGACTGCTAGCCAGTTTTTTAGTAAAACATTGCACAGCGGGGTTAGTTGTAACAGTGTGTTACAATTAAGCCACACACTGTTGGACAGCAATTAAACTAACAAAATAACTTTTTGAATTTTTAGTGTAATGTGGAGAACTTTTTAAATAAAAATGTTTTTTAATCGAAAATATAGTTTTAATAGAAAACAAATATATTTTATTGCTAATAATGCAAATAAATGCGTTGTATAATAACGGATACACGGATAATAATGCAAATAGATTCAAATGTGTTTATCCAATAAACAAAAACATAAATAAACATACTGTGCTTATAGAATAAAAAAATTAGCCAATTACTGAGGAAATATAGCTACTATTTAAACTAAACTAAATTTAAATGAATTGTGTGAAATCTGCCTTTATAAGCACCCTGTCTGTTACAACTTGCCCTGCAGGTGGGGTAAATAGTAACATTTTTACTCCTTGCACTTTTGGCAATACTGCACAGAAACCATGGGTCCGGGGATCATAATTCCAGTGCTCATTTGTAGGAGAGGCTTGTGTGTTGTTGGTAAAAAAAATATTGTTTGTCTAACCCCATTACTTTGTTCATTATTTGACCAAAACCAAAAAGTGTTACTTTGTGCCCCGCTCTCCCCTAGTGTTATATAAGGTTGTCTATATCTATTCGCTGCGCATTCATGACATGGCTTTGGATGGCAGTGGAGGGATGTGCATTTTCAAAGCTATTATGCTAATGTTAGCATTTTGGCAGATCATCTACTGCACCTTTAGGAAGCTTTACAATTAATTATGTACTTAGTTTATCTACAATGTACTTTCTTTGTTTAATGGATGAGTAGAAATTTGCATTAACAGGTGGCCTAATAAGTGACCTATCAGCATTCTTGTAGGCCTGCTGAACCAATCAAACTTGAGGAGCAGAACTGATGATGAATAAATGAATTGCTGTGATACTGATGGATCTGCCAAGTGAAACAGCTGCTAGAAGAGCGTCTGTTTGCTCAGAGTAAAGCTCATCCCCAGCTGTTACTAACACATGACACTGCTTTCTTATGTGGTTTTGGGGGTGGAGATCTGGCTCTCAAGTTTTAATGTTGTAAATCACATGTGCATAATAACTGAAATTAATTTCGTCTGATGCTGTATCCAACATTTACAGCAGACACCTCCTGCTTCCCTTCACTTTAACTTACTGCATAATTACAGTCAAAGCCGAATGGGACTGTGTTAATACCTGCAGTGCAATTATCCATATGTTTTTCTTCTTGGAAGTCTAAGAGAAAATTATAATTCACGTTACATTTATAGTGAAATAAGAGGGGAGAAGTCTTTGTAATTGCATCGGTGACCAGTTATTAAAAGATAAATCAATGCACCATTAAAGTGAACTTCTGAGGTAGAGGCAATTCATTAAAATATTCCTCTTTTTCACTGACTTTGAAAGTCAGCTTGGATAATTAAACCCTGTGAAGATGTAGAAAATGCAAATCTCAAATAACGTTACAAATCTATCAGATGCATGTCAGATAATGTAATACAGTTGGAATCAGAATTATTAGCCTGCCCTTTGAATTTTTTTTCTTTTTTAAATATTTCCTAAATGGTGCTTAACAGAGCAAGCAAATGTTCACAGTATGTCTGATAATATTTTTTCTTCTGGAGAAAGTCTTATTTGTTTTATTTTGGCTATAATAAAAGCAGTTTTAATTTTTTAAGAACTAATTTAAGGTCAAAATGATTAGCCCCTTTAAGATTTAGTTTTTCGATGGTCTACAGATCAAACCATCATTATACAATAACTTGCCTAATTACCCTAACCTGCCTAGTTCACCTAATTAACCTAGTTAAGCCTTTAAATGTCACTTTAAGCTGTACTGAAGTGTGTTGAAAAAATATTGTCAAATATTATTTACTGTCATCATGGCAAAGATAAAATAAATCAGTTATTAGAAATAGTATTAGTGTTTAGAAACAGAAAATAATCATGTTTAGAAATGTGTTGAAAAAAATCTTTGCTCCATTAAACAGAAATTAGGGTAAAAATAAACAGGGGGCTAATAATTCTGACTTCAACTGTATAAGGAGTAAATATATATATTTTATATGCATCAGTTGTAGTCAGAATTATTAGCCCTCCATCTATGAAGTTTTTATTCTTTTTTTAATATTTCCCAAGTGTTGCTTAGCAGAAAGTAGATTTTGTTCAACATATTTTAAAACATATTATTTTTTACTAACTAATTTCAAATAAGTATTTTTTTTTACTTTCTAATATCTAATAGCAAATTTCTTTTGTCTTTGCCATGATGACGGTGCCTAAATGTGTTCTACTCATTTAGCATGATACTAGTATTCAGGTTATTAAGTGCAATTTAAAGACTATAGGTTATTATGCTAACAGGCAAAGTTAGAATAATTAGGGAAGTCATTGCATAACAGTGGTTTGTTCTGTAGACAATCGAAAAAAGTTTTTCTAAATAGGGTTTCTAATAATATTGACCTTAAAATTGTAAAAACTGTAAATTGTGTACAGTACACTTTATTAGGTACACCTAATACCTTTAAATACAAATCTTCTGTTTCACCACATCCCAAAGGTGCTCTATTTGTAATCGTTGGGGTAAGACGCTGACAACAGGTGCGGGTCCACATGCAGATTTTATTAACAGGGATGGTCAGACAAGCACAGACCAATACGGGAGCAAACAGATGTATAAGGGAAATCCAGAATCGTAGTCAGTACAGCAGGCAGAAGGTCACAAGGATGGCGGCAGACAGGGAGAAACAGATAGACTAAGCTAGGGTCAATACACGGCAAGGACAATACAGGAAAAACGCTTCAAATTGTGACTGACTAGAGACAACAAGACTCGGCCCAGACGTGAGTGTGTGCTGCTTATGTACTGTGTGTGTAATCAGTCCTTGACAAGCGTCCGGTGGTGGGTGTGCAATCAGATGTGATGTGGAACATGTGTGTGTAATTGAAGTGCATGAATGGATGTGTAGTCCATAAGATGGCTGAAATGTAGTTCAATGGGGAATGTGCATGATAAACCAGCGATCTGTTGGGAGAAGATCGCTGGTGATCGTGACACTATTGGATTGAGTTCTGGTGACTGGTTTATCCTGCTGGAAGTAGCCATCAGAAGACCACACTGTGGTCATAAAAGGATGGACATGGTCAGCAACAATACTCAGGTAGGGTGTGGTGTTGACCCGATGCTCAATTGGTACTAATGGGCCCAAAGTGTGCCAAGAAAATAGCTCCCACACCATTACATCACCACCAGCAGCCTGAATCGTTGAAGGCAGGATATGCTTTCATGTTGTTGATGCCAAATGTTGACCCTACCATCCAAATGTGGCAGCAAAAATCGAGACTCATCAGACCAGGCAACATTTTTTTAATCTTCTATTGCCCAATTTTTATGAGCCTGTGTAATTGTAGCCTCAGTTTCCTGTTCTTAGCTGACAGGAGTGGCACCCGCTGTGGTCTTCTGCTGCTGTAGCCCATCTGTCTCAGTTCGAAATGTTGTGCGTTCAGAGATGCTGTTCTGCATACCTCGGTTGTAACAAGTAGTTATTTGAGTTACTGTTGCCTTTCTATCAGCTTGAACCATTTTGGCCTTTCTCCTCTGATCTCTGGCATCAACAAGGCATTTGCTCCCACAGAACTGCCGCTCACTGGGTATTTTCTCTTTTTCAGACCATTCTCTGTAAACCCTAGAGATAGTTGTGCGTGAAAATCCTAAAGTTCCATCAGCAGTATCTGAAATACTCAGACCAGCCCATCTGGCACCAACAACTCACTAAAATCATCTTTCTTCCCTGTTCTGATGATCGGTTTGAACTGCAGCAAATCGTCTTGACCATGTCTACATGCCTAAATGCATTGAGTTGCTGCCATGTGATTGGCTGATTAGAAATTTGCAATAAAGAGCAGCTGGACAGGAGTACCTAATAAAGTGACCAGTGAGTGTATGTGCATATCTATATGTGCCTATATATACAGACAGGTACATATTACATATACTTTTATAAACTATTTTTAAGCCTGTCCTTGTCATCATTAATTGGAGAAAGCCACATTCTTCATATCAACAAAATTTTGGAACTAGTATCTATTTATTTCTGTTAACCATTTAATTCACATGCTTTCTTTCTATTGTAACAGAAGTTCCTGGTTGTGGCCAACTGCAAGAGTAAAGAAGCAGGAGAGCCTGAGCAGTCCGTGATTTATAAATGGAGCTCAAAGAAGCTGAAATTTATTCGCTACCAGACTCTGAACACACACAGCGCTCGCGACTGGGAGGCTTTCAACATTCAAGGCGAAACTTTCCTGGCCGTGGCCAATCACAGGCAAGGTAATGTTCATCAGAGCCACTCACTACACATCTGTCATCTCATACCACTGTTTTGTCCTTTTAAATTGTGCAGCTCCTCAGGTTTTATCAGCTGAACAATAAAGGGAGGAAGTCCATTTATACAATTTCTGAAAGAAGATTAAGCTTAAATTCCATACAAATCTCATACAAATCTTCAGCCTTTGAGGCACACAATCTGAACCATCAAGGAAATCTTTTTAGGGCTAAAAGGTCTGCTTGTTTATGTGGTTGACTTTGATTCTGCACTTGATGTCTGTTCGCTTATGAGAGCGCACCGTGCTTATCCGTTTTTGTGAAGTTCTTACGTGAGCCTCTGGCATTGATCAAAGCGGAAACGCAAGCATAAAAGACACCTTTCATTGCCCTTCATAACCACACAGGCCCTGTCTATACACCTGCATCTGCTGGAGCACATCCAAACTGAGCCATGGCGGATTATTCCTGGGCGAAAATGGCCTGAAGAATTGGGTTACACTTTATTTTGATAACCACACACAGAGATGCAACATTTAGCAAAAAATTGATTTAAAGCTGAAAATGTCAATACTTTACTTGATTACTTTACTTTAGTAATACTTGATTACAATAGCGGAAAAATACTGCAGTAAGGAAGTCTAAAATGTGATTTATTAAATGTAAAAGTTTGTATAGAAAAACTGTGGAAAAAATCCTGGAAAACATTTTAAAAAACACAAATTTGGCATTATACTTTATTTTAAGCAAATTTCTGTGTTATTTAAAATAGTGATTTTAATTTATTTGTTATCATATTGGTTTTTGCCATTAACGGCCATCATGTGGATGTGTTTTACTTTTTCTTAAAATGTTAGTTATAGTAAAATAGAAGTAAAATAGAATTACCTATTTACTTTATATATTTATTGTTTTATTTTTAAAAATTCTGTATTTTCTTTTGCTTATTTTTTATTAATCCATCAATTTTGACTTGTGCATAATTTTGTAGCACTGGTTATCATTATTGTTAAATTTGTATCAAAGGGTCAAATCATATTAAATTAAATTAATCAAACTACAATAACAAATTAACTTTCTTAAAAAAATGGTAACACTTTCAAATGATTGTTCATTAATTAACTTTATTTACAAACATAATTAGTAATACGTTTATTATATCTTCGTTAATGTTAGTTATCGTTATTTAAGTTAAATACCATTAGTTCATTTTAGTGGATGTTAACTCACGATGCATTAACTAATGTTAACAAGCACAACTTTGGATTTTAATAATTCATTAACTATGATTAATACATTCTTTATAAGATTAATCATACTTAGTTAATATTAGTAAATACCAGGGGCGATTTTAAGATTTTCATTTTAGGGGGGCTCAGCTCCTATATATATATATATATATATAGGAGCTGTATATATATATACATATATATATATATATACATATATATATATATATATATACATATATATATGTATATACATATATATATATATATATATATATGATGTTTATAGATCTGATGGTTCTATCTCTGTCAGTGACTCACAGTTAAAATGAGTACATCCATTAAGTGGTTCGGTCACTGTGTTTAATCCTTTCTGTGCATGCATGACTGTATGGTATAGTATAGTAGTTCATTTTGAAATAAAAATAGTGAAATGTTTGTTAAGAGTTACATTTTTTGCTGGAGAAAACAGTTGTGATTATGAGGTGAGCACTGAGGAAACAGTAGATGGGAAATCCAATTGCTCCTTAACATCAGAGTACAAGTAATACAAGTATATCTATAAAAATAACTGCAAATAAGCATATTTTATAGCAATTTATCGATAAACACACACCTTGTTCTCTCGCTCTGCACAGCTGTGGTTTGCTGATCAAATAAAAACGAAATGACAAGAAGGAGCCGAATTCTGTCGCCATCTTCATATCAAATTTAAAGAGGACTGAGGCAAAAATTTGGTCTACAGTTTATGAGCTAATCTCAAAAGTTTTAGGGGGGCTGAGCAAAAATAAAGGGAGGCTAAAGCCCCCCTAAAATAGGCCTAGCAGCGCCTATGGTAAATACATTAACTAACATTAACTAATGGACCATTATTCTAAAGTGTTACCAAAAAAACAATCACATAAATACTGGCATATCTATTGATCCAATTTAGTGCATCCTTATTGCAGATATTACCAGACATTCTATCAACACTCTGAATACTATTGACATGTATTTGCAATGTTACTTTTAGTCAGCAGGATGTCTAAAAGTGACCATCAAATATGTAATCAATGTTTGTTCGTTTTTTCTATAGGGGAGAGAAACCACAATATTGATAGTGTAATCTACAGGTGGAACCAAGTTACCCAGTTTTTTGAGGTCAATCAGACAATCGCGACGGCTGGCGCTTATGACTGGGAGTTTTTCACTGTCGGCCCTTATTACTTCCTTGTGGTGGCAAACACTTTCAATGGAAGATCTACAGTCATTGAATCTACAATCTATATCTGGCTGGGAGGGATGTTTCAGCCTTATCAGTCCATTACAGTGAGTCAGTTTACGTTTTATCGTGATCATAATCACAATGTAGGGCACATAACACAGACTCAGGAACATTTTCCCTGTTCTGCATATGGACATACATGTACTTGCTCAAAGTTTGCAACTGATATGACTTTTATACCAACATTAAAACCAATAATAATGTGAAAATTTAAATGTAATATATTTTAAATTGTAGTGTATTCCTGTGAGGACAAAGCTACATTGGAAATGCTTCCAGGAAAGCACTTTAAGAGGAAGACGCATGCTAAAATGTAATTCAGAGCAACAATAGTTTTTATAAGAAAAATCTTGTTAGACATATTGTTTGATGACAAATAAAAAGACTAAGGTCGGTGCCAGTGGTGTAGTGGAAAGTGTGTTGACACAAGAACTCCGGTGCTCATGCATGGCGACCCGAATTAAATTCCCGCCTCAATGTCCTATGTCGATCCTACCCCTCTCTCTGCTCCCCAAACATTCCTGTCAAGGCTTTATACTGTTGTATCCAAAAGGTGAAAATAATAATAATAATAATAATAAAATGATTACAAAAAAATTAAAAGACTATGGATCACAGCGTCACAGCATCAGCCTGGTCAGTCTCTTCGGTCATCTGACCAGAGACTGTTATACATCCCTAAGTCGAAGCTGAAATGCAGAGGTGACTGTGCCTTCGCAGTAGCTGGTTGTGGAATGCTTTGCCCCTCTCTATTAGATGTTTCATCTCTGTCTGTTTTTAAATCTAGGTTGAAAACCTACCTCTTTGATTCGGCATTTTATCAATGAAAATTGTCTGTTTTAGTTATAATTTTATTTATATATTTTTCTTTTCTCTGTTGTGATGTGTTCTGTGCAGCACATTGGTCAACCTGTGTTAAATAGTGCTATATAATTAAAATTGACATTGACATTGACACAGCGCAGACCCAAAATACTAATCAATAGTTATTTTAATTCTGTCTCTAAAGCTAGGTATGTAGAAATACGTTATAAAAGTTAAAGGTCAAAAAGGATATTGTTTTATTTCTACATAGGCCTGTCACGATATCTCAATTTTTATGAACTATATACTGCACCCAAATTTATTGCGAAAAATTTAATTATTGTCATTTTAAGACAATTTTATGCCACTTATCATATAATGCCATAATAATCATAATGCAAGTACACTCTTTCAGTGTAGAACACAGTTTATTATTAAAATAGTTAATATAATCAGTTTAACAATTTATATATTGTATATATCACAGGCGCCTGAAGAGGTCATATCTGCTAGCAGATTTATTTTCAGTTGTTAGGCACACACATGAAAATATACTATAGTCATTTATAATAAAGTATTTAAAGTATTATTACACACATTTAAAGTATTTTTTAACTGTACTGACACAGACACCTTCAGTAGAGATGACAAATGCTGCGCAATCAGCTAAAATGTTGCTGAGATTGGTTTGTATATATGGGAAATATACAGTATATTGCATCACTAAAAATTATCTAGGTCATGTTCAATTGCTGTGCGATACGTTCAGATGCAAAAAAAAAACATCCCGTATGAATTTTCCATTGAAAATGAGCATTATTCTCAGCCTCCTTTGCTTATGTTGAGTTATTTCACTTTGACGACCATGAAAATTGTTTTTTCTTTGCCATAAAAAGTGAAATTACTGAACTTACACACAGGAGCCTGATCAAAATGCTCAATTTAGAAAAAACATTTCAGATGACATTTAGATGACATGAGGTTTTTGCATCTGAACTCTTCATATATTGATCATTGTGACAGGCCTATTTCTACATTAATATATCACTTACACTGGATGACGATGCAGACATCAGATTGTGGCAAGTGAAGAGATTGTGTCAGAATCCAATACATTTTGGAAATTTGTAAAGATGTCAATCAATTAGTAATACTGTATATTGTTTCACTTGACTTGTATTTTACATAAATGCATTTTTTGAAGTTTCTATTCATTTAAAGAAAATTTATGCACCGCACTTTCAAATGAATTTTTTCGCTGCAAATTAGACTTAAAAAAAATCAACTTTAAACTTTTGAGTGATAGTTTAAGTGTGATTCTGTAACATGGCTGCACAAAATAACATCCTGCTCTCATCTCTGACTCTCCAGACATTCGGCGCAATTGACTGGGAAATGTTCCAGATTGAAAACAGGGTTTTTCTGGCGGTGGCCAACAGCCAGATGCTGACGGAGGAGGGCAAGATCCTGTACTCCATCAACTCCACCATCTATGAGCTCAGCATGACATCACAGACCTTCGTCAGGTTTCAGGATATTGAAACAAACAGGTCAACTAACCATCATTAGACATAAACATTACGTATAAAAGCTTTAATTTGCAGTTGTCATGTTTGTACTTAAGAGTCACTTTGTTGTCTGGGTCTTTCAGTGCTTTAGATTGGGAGTATTTTACTGTGGGAGATGACAAGTTCCTGGTGGTCGCCAACTCCTACGATGGAAACTCGTACTCTCTTAATAGTGTTATATACAGGTACGGGTTTCATCTAGTATGGATTTTAAACCAGTGAGAATAGAAAGAAAAAATTAAGTCTTTATTTTTGGTTTACAAAAGCAGACTGCATTTAAGGCCTTATATACTCACCGCTGAGCGCTAATAATCAGCTATTATCAATTATAATTTAGTAGCTAGTTCTACAGATTTCAACTTAAAACATAAAATATAATAATGAATTTATTGGGTTTATTTTATTTAAAAAATTATAATTTATTAAAATTTTCTAAAAAACATTTGTGCAGGATTAATGTATTATTTCTTCTTAACTAAATGCAAGCAAGAATATCATTGTGGATACGTTAGTTGTCATTTTTACAATGTACTCGTCCACACTGTTGAGCAGCATATAGAAGCCCACAACTAAAACTATTTTCTTGTGGACATCTGACTTGGAAGGAATGAACAGAGGAAATAAAGCAAATTTACATGTTAAACACGCAGAGCCTCAAAACTAGACCAACATATAGCAGGTAGCTCACTTTGCAGACTCTTTTAAAGTGCTGAAAGGAACTTTTCACGTGTCAGACCAATTTGTTTTTCTATTTTGGGATATATCAGGGCCTTTAAGATGCTTCTTAAAAAGTCAATAAAATGATCTATACATTTTAAAATGTCATTCTAAATATTTATAGCTTGTTTAATTGTTAACTGCCACTGACCCACCAAAGACCACTTTGCCTTTACATGGTTAAAATATTAATATCTTATACTTAAAGAATAGTTCACCCAAACATGAGAATTATGTTATTAATTACTTACCCTCGTGTTCTTTCAATCCCCTGAGATGTTCGTTCACCTTCAGAGCACACATTAAGATATTTTGAAAGAAACCTGAGAGCTCTTCTTCATCCTCCGTAGACAGCACCGGTCAGGAGATGTTAAGAAAAGTCCAGAAAATGAACTAAAGACATTCCATGTGACTTCAGTGGTTCATCGTTAATCATACAGCACCCTAAACACATTTCTGTGTGCCCAAAAACTGTAAAAAAAAAAACAATAATGATCAAAGATCTCAGGGGATCAAAACAACATAATTTTTGGGTTAGGGTTAGCCTAGTAACCCTTTAAACTAATATTGACAAACCATTAGCATTTTAAATTTAGAAATAATCCTTTAAATCAATCAAACATTGTGTCACCATCGTAATTTTTTATTAAATTTTTTTTGAACTTTTCGTGAGCAGTTCAAGTTTCATATTACATTATTATTTTATAATCCTGGCAAGTCACGTATCCTTAGAAAGGCCTGACAGTCACAGTTCCATGTTTGCTGTCTGTTTTGTGATAAAACTGAAACTGAGAGAGAAATTAATAGATTTGTGACAGGAAAACTGTAATTGCACAACGACAAAAATTTCTTGGGAACATAATTTTAGTCAAGATTTGGAAAATAAGTTCCATTTACATTTGGCTTTTTAGCAAACCATTTTATGAATTAATATTATGAATATTTACAATGAAATATTTAAAACAGTACAGTTGATGTGAACTTCTATAAATGTATCATCTTTTAATTTTTTAGATATGCTTTCACTTTGATATCTCAGTAGGCAAAACAAATGACCTTTGGTGATTTGCAAATATGTGATTAATGCAGATCTTCAAAAAATGATGCAACAAATGTGTTTTTTTTTCAGATGGCAGGGTTATGAGGGCTTTGTCCCTGTCAATAGACTGAGCACCAATGGCTGCAGAGACTGGGAATTTTTCAACACAACCGACGGCTACTACCTCATTTACTCCAGTGCCAGAGCTGCTCTTTCTAAGGTCCTTAAATTAAGGACCATCTAGTGGCACTGAACATATAACTAAACTCAAAGCATGAACTGTAAACCCGATGTTCTTCAACATAGCTGTTATCCAAAACTGAAATAATATTCATTTATCACATGCACTTAATGACATTTCTTGTAAAAAGCTGAAGGGAGTCTCACTACTTACATTCAAAACAGTCTGGACCGCCAGAAAAACAACAGCACAATCACAAGGAGACGATGGGATTCCCAAAACAAGTAAAAAAAAAAACACACATTTGAGAAGATTTTGTACCTGCACTTATTTGCACACAGTTCATTAGGACGCTTTGTTTATTAAAATGTCATTATGTCCTGTGATCATCTGCACATGAAGGCAGCTAACTTGTCTACAGCTTATGACAGGACTGGAAAAGATAGATTTATCAGCCAACAAAACACTGTATTAACTGTACTGTACTGTTTGTAAGCTACTGACTTTTACATTTGTTTTATAAGAAGGTCTTTAAATGAAATTGAAGTATAATTCTATAGATTCAGTTATAAGTGAATATTAATCGTAATAAAAGTGACTAAGGATTTTAATAATATACTGACTATTCTTTTTAATATTACCTCTATAACTTATTTTAGAAGTTAGTTGTGTTGATGGTTTCTTTATGAACAGTGTTTAGGTTCATTTCTCTGTTTTGTTTTGATTCTTTGTCATCATTGTGAGCTTGCTGTGGCATATAAGCTACTACATTTGCTTTATTAGCCAATTATTTTAACATCACAGCATAATTTTTTGTTGAACTAAAAATTTTTTAGTTTTGATTTTACTGTGTTTATTATTCATCTTTTGTCATCCAGTGATAATAAATGAATTACACAATAATGCAATTTTGTATATTAGGCGCCATCTACTGGAAACCTCTGTGGTATAAGTTAATCTTTTACATGAGCAGTTATTTTTTTTTGTTATATTGCATTTTTATATAAGTATTCCAAACGTTTGTGCATTTCTTTAGTTTTTGATTGCTCAAAAAAGCTTAGTTTTCATAGTTTTCTTTTTTTTTCTTTTTTCTTTTTTTTACTAAGGAACAGTGTTCTACTTGGGTGACATTTAGCTAATGATTTTAATCAATAAATAAAAAAGTAAACAAAAATCTGCAAACTTAACTATACTAGTTTGGAGGATTGTGGCTTATATATTTTAGAAAAAAGATTATTAAATCACAAAATAATAATAAACTTGACATATAAAATATAATACAAATTGCATATATATATATATATATATATATATATATATATATACACACACAGTGCTTAGCATATCTGGAGCTTATCTAACAAAATTACTTATTATGGTCCAAGAACAAATACACCAAAATTTATGTTATAGAACAATATTAAACACAAATTTTAAAAAGAGAACAAATCAAGAGAAGCAAAAAAATTTAAAACTTTTGTTGAAATTTTGTAGGTTATATATATATATATATATTGCAATGTTTTGCTTGAATTTAATTGTATTAACTCGTTTTTTTAATGTTTGGTGACTAAAATACTATTTTAATAAATGTATCTGTTTAATAAATCTGTTTTGTTTAAATGCACCAAAATACATTTACATGCACCAAAATACAGCCTATATTCACAGAGAAATGGATACAAATATTCATTTTTTTAAAACGGGGTGTACTCAGTTATGCTGAGCACTGTATATAGACCCTAGACCATCATGGCAGCTTTGAACTCTGTATGCTTCAACCGATATATTCCTCCTTCTGGACATGTTTAAATCACCTTATTGTGGCCTCTCTGAATTTATCATCAAAACATCTACATAGCAAAAAATTATTTTCTTACTTGGATTGTTTTGTCTTGTTTCTAGTTCAAATATCTACAAATTCTTACATTTCTAGAAAAGCAAAAAAAAAAAAAAAAATAATAATAATAATGTTAAAATCGAGTTTTTCCTTAAAACAAGCTAAATAATCAATGGGGTAAGCAAAATGATAGTATGCTAAAAGATTTAATAAATTTATTATTAATTATTTAATTAATTTATAATTTAATTAGTAGGTACTTATTTATTCCAACACACTCTCAGAAATAAAGGTATGCGAGCTGTCACTGGGGTGGTACCTTTTGAAAAGGTACAAATGTGTACCTAAAAGGTCCATATTAATACCTCAAGAGTAGACATTAGTACCTAAAAAGTACAAAAATGTTCCTCTTAAACCAGGACCCTTTAAGTACAAATGTGTACCTTTTGAAAAGGTACCACCCCAGTGACAGCTCTCATAGTACCTTTATTTCTGAGTGCACGTTAATTTAATCACTCATATCAAAAATTTAATTGTTGATACTACTACTACTACTACTACTAATAATAATAATAATAGTGATAATAATAAATCATAACAATGTCATGAAAAAGTCATGATGATTGATTGAATGTAAATGTAATAATTATAATAATTAAAAATATATAAAAATATCCATGTAATGTAGTAATATCACACATCTTTTCTACTTTTACTGTTTTTTAAACAGAATAATATAGGCCTAATGGCATAAAAGATTATGGCAAGTTGTTTTGACTTCATTCTCAGGATGTGAGGGAAAATTAATTGTTGATATGAATTCAAAAACGTTATTGTTGATTATTGTTTGGTATTGTTTTTTATTAAAATTGTTAACATCACTTGTTGATATAAAGGATTGAATTGTTCATATTAGGAATTAAAATCCTACGGATGAATTAAAGTTGAAACGGCTTGCCATACACGCAGCAGTATTTTTCATTCATATATTTTCGCCTCTGTAAAAGTGGAAAAAATCACTATGGGCGCCATCCACTGTCTAACCTGCACACAGAGAAACGCCTTCATGTGTCAACCAATCAGTTCTCTGCTTACTCAGTAGTAAAGAATCTTTATATTTCAAGAACAGACACTCCTCATTTGCTTCCAAAGTGATTTTTCAAATTCTGCGGAGATCGCACAAAGTCGCTGTATGTAATCTGTATGTAATCAAAACGAATGATTAAAACAGTTATTTGTGAGTAAAAATGTTTTATTGCTTACGTATAAATGATGTATTATAAGTTTTTTTTCTGAGTTGTATGTTCAACGCCCTCTTGCGGTCATTTTGCAGGGATGTGCATTAGGAGTGGGAGCGCTAGTTTCTAAATAAAGCTTCTACGGCGAGAAAGGCGTTCATGTGCAGACGTCTGGTTTGTGTGTGCGTTTGAGCACTAATTGTGTCTTGTCCTAATCATTTCTCTTGCATTGTAATTATTGCAGTATAATACAAACTAAACAACAATGAGTGACGCCGAGAAGGAATTCGCGGGGCGGGTATGTACTGTTTATTTGACTGCTTTCTTCTTTTGCACGCGTCCTTCCATGTTTCTTCTAGAAATGGCCTCCATATTGTATGTTAGCCAGCAGAAGTGAGTCAGTCAGGGTTCATTCATTTTTAAGGTCTGATAATTTATGTATAAATACAATGATGAAACCGATGCATTTGCTTTTTAAAATCTCTATAAAAGTGTGTATTTGCATGCAGTGTTCATTTTATTTCGAAATTCAGTCTTCAGTTAGCTAACTTCAGTGCTAGCTTAAAGACAACGTGCTTTCACAGCTTTATCTGCTTTTCAGTTTGCTTTTACTAGTCCGCCAATGTTTTACTGTTCTTACCAAGTATTGTTTTCTCCTTGCATGTTTAATTAAACTATTATAACCTGTATGAGTACGTTAATATTTGTTGCTAATACATGCTAAGGTCATCCTGAGCCTTAAAGCTGGTCATATTATTAGTTTTATGTCAAGTAACTTTTATTTAACAGCACACTCGATGTGTACATGCATATTACGATCATGCTTTTACATAATTTAAGGCAAAACACTGAAGGCAAAAACTATTTTTGAGATCTTTGGGCTTTTGATTCAAGTGTTTGTTTAGTGTTCTGCAAAGAAAGCATCCAAAATAAAAAAAAATCTTTTGTCACGCTTTATCAACTTGTGTCTCAAGATTTCAATTTCAACAGAATTTTAAAGCCCTTTTTCTCAAAATTATTTTTTCCTTTTTTTTTCTTCTCTCATAAATCTCCACTTCAGCACCTCAAACACCAAACTTCAGTATTTTATTTATAATATCTATATTATTTATACAGATTTTTTCCTATGTATTTTCCCCATTTACTTTAAACAATTCTTAATTGTTTGCAGTATTTGTTTGACTAATAAACAAAAAAGAAAAGAATAAACAAGAATTTTTAACCTGATTTCATCCATAGAGGTAAAGTTGGTTATATATTTGGATATTCAGACATTCTCCTTAATATTATAATTTCAGAAAAGTATTCTTTGCAAATTCTAAATAGGGAAATCATATTAGCAGCCAATGACTATCAAAGTACAACATTGTTCACAGTCAATTAGATAGTGATAATGTTGTTTTGAAGTCATACTTGCAAGCTAATTCCGATCGAATATTCAAGTTACATGGTAAACAATACAGAGACTTCTAAATGAACAAATGTGTTAATATAAAATCAACTTTATATCTATTTCATCCAATGTTCAGATCTGAGGAATACACACATTAGCTAATTTATTTTAATAATGCCTTCATTTAACCATAACGTTTTACATCATTTGTAATATCCACAACGCTGGAATTGCTCATTTGTGACATTTGCAGTAAAATCTCAAAACATAAATCCACAGAGAAAGTATATGGTAACATCATATTGAAACATCTGTTTATATATATAGATATTTATAACTAACTACAGAGTTATGGAATCATAAAAATATCAATCTGTAAACATTTTTTAAATTTTAAATAAGGAAAATAAACACGCGTTATGGATGTGACGAAAAAAGTCTGCAAGTTTACAGTGTACAACATACTTTGTAGAAATTCTGTAAATTAAACTGCACAACCCAAAAGAAACAATGCTAATCAAAAGGGTAAGAGTTGGCTCTCTATAGAACAAAAAGGATTGATTTTATTTTAAGGAAAAAGCTTTGTTATGGATGTGACGGATGTGAAATTGCCACTTGTGTGACTTGTAAATCAGATATAATTGTTTGAAAACCTTGACAGAAACAGTTTTGAGTATTTTTAAAGCACTAAAATACAAGCCTACACAAAAAAAAACGCAGAAACGGTTTCGCTATTTCGGCGAATACATAATTTTTTTCATGGCAAGTTTGACATTTGCATGGAATTGCTCAAATAAATTTTTTTTCTTCACTTTTTATTCACCGTCTGTGTCTTGCCTTAAACTACTCTAAATGTGTGAATGAAATGCAAATGTAAAAGTTTGTAGTTGCGAGCGATTGCTTATGTGTGCGCACATGCGTAAGGCTCAGGATGCATCTAAAAGTATTGTTTTATCATGATGGAAGTTTAAAGCTTACTTTACATTTCTCTGATGGTTCATCTATACTGTTTTTTTCCACACTAATAAAACATAGGATTCTTGGTTGTGATGTCCAGTGTTTACACATTCTTCATCCTTTTCTTTTTTGTTAAGGTTAAGGTTGGAAGAAGAGAAATCTGGATGAAGTCAAATGTCAAGTTGTTAATGCGAATAATTTGAAGCTGAATTTTCAGTGCATGCTAATATTGCGGAGCGAAAGAAGTTCCCATATAGCATTTTTGGGCAGTGAGAGAGATGGGGGAAGAGGATTGAAGTCAGAAATGAAATTGAGACTGAAGAAAGAAGAAAAGATGTGTTATGAAGTTAAGATCAGAAGTTATCTGGGATAAGATCGCAGCGCTAAGTAACTCTTAGTATGTTTGTCCCATGCGTGCATGCATCAATCTTCTGTTGTCCATTTTGTATTGCAATAGTCACTATTCTGCAGTAGCATGAGAGATTTACAGATAGCTATATTTCACACATAATCTGATGATGCATTAATTTCAAACAACTACAAATTCTTATCTAGTAAAATTGTTATTGCATTAGTTTATGTACAGTACTTGCAGTGAACAGGCCACCATCACTGCGTATTATCATAGTCTTGATTGACTTATTTACATTTATATATTTATATACACACACAATTTTTATCCATGTGAGCGTGTTCTGTTGCCCTAACCTGACTGGGATGTGGTTGGTTTAGGAGTCTCGTTCGGCCTCTAGGAGCGCAAGTCCTAGAGGATCTGCTAAGTCTGGCAGTCGCTCAGCCGAACGCTCGCCTGCTCAGTCCAAAGAGGGGTCCCATCACTCCCGCTCAAAATCCCGCTCACGCTCCCGGTCCAAGACCAGGTAAGGAATTCTGCTGTTTTTTTGTTTTTTACTTGCATTGTTCTCAATTTATGGCTTCTATTTCTTGTGTACACTACACCTGACCTGTCTTGTCATCGATCCCAGTTGTAAGAGCAACAAAAAATAACTTGACTTCTAGTTAATCTTTTGGAAAAGTGGCAGAAGGTAGATTTTTCTGATAAATCATCTGTTGAACTGCATCCCAATCATCACAAATACTGCAAAAGACCTATTGGAACCCTCAGGGACCCAAGATTCTCATAGAAATCAGTCAAGTTTGGTGAAGGAAAAATCATGGTTTGGGGTTACATTCAGTATGGTGGTGTGCGAGAGATCTGCAGAGTGGATGGCAACATCAACAGCCTGAAGTATCAAGACATTTGTGCTGCCCATTACATTACAAACCACAGGAGAGGGCGAATTCTTCAGCAGGATAGCGCTCCTTCTCATACTTCAGCCTTCATCAAAATTCTTGAAAGCAAAGAAGGTCAAGGTGCTCCAGGATTGGCCAGTCCAGTTACCAGACATCAACGTTATTGAGCATGTCTGGGGTAAGATGAAAGAGGAGGCATTGAAGATAAATCCAAAGATTCTTGATGAACTCGGGGAGTCCTGCAAGAACGCTTTCTTTGGCTTTCTTTCCAGATGACTTTATTAATAAGTTGAGTCATTGCAGAGATGTATGGAAGCAGTCCTCCAAGCTCATGGGAGTCATACACAATATAAATTTTTCCACTGCACCATGACTTTATATTCTATATTGTACATTATTTTTGTTTAGTGACAAGACTTTTTTGTCTAAGCAATGCCAGACCTTACGGTCGTAATTAAATAATAAAAAATCAAGACATAAGCATATTTATTAAGCTTATAAGCTTTTATAAGCTTAATCTAAAGGCCTTTACCTTTCATATAAGCCACTTCTGATACCAACTGATCAACTAAAAGTCAAGTTATTTGTTGTTTCTAAAACTTGGATAGATGACAAGACTTTCGTCAGGTAGTGTAGAAAAGCAGCTGTTTGTGTTCTTAGTTAAAGTAAATCATCTTTATTTGAATTGCATCTTTCAAACAAGAAATGCAGCTCATTGTACATTTTTTTAAAAGCACAAAATACTGCACACAAAAATATCTAAAAATAACATGATTCACATTGACAAACTATTGATATAGTTTCTGTAGGTCTTCATTTTCCCCTTCACATTTAAAGTCTTTACAAATATAATGACTTTCGCTTGTTAAACAAGACTTTTGTGTCTTCAGATGCTATATTTGAGCTGCAGAAAAACACAAATCTAATGTTAATTTGAAGTTTACGTTTTTATTTATTTTCATTTTATTTTTTTCAAATATAAATATCTGAACATTCGTTAAGGTTCATTTACCAGAGGGGTATTGCACAAAAGTTTAATCAAGTAAGCCAGGATAGCAGAAAAAGCGCGGTTTGACCTAATTTAATTGGGTCCTACTGGCTTAGTCTGTTGCACGTTTGCTGATTGAGGATAAGAATAAGCAGTTTTGTTAAGCCCAAAATATATGTTTAATTGTGTGTTATAAGTTGTAACGGGCCCGCGCAGCTTGTAATCATGTATCTATTATAGGTCAGTGCTTGTACTGTATCTCTCAGGTTAAATCTGTATGGGGCTATTCACATATTGCGTCCAAAACCACGTTAAAAACGCAACGCGTGCTTCTTTCTTTATCGATTTAAATGCGTTTCTAAATTGGCGATCCTCTGCTGTTTGCCTTTGCTATGGCCACCATCAGCAGTTCCTACACACGCGGCGCAGTCAATTTTCAAAATAGTTCAACTTTTGCCACTGTGTGGATTAATACTTGTGGTATTACTTGGGTTTAGGTTTAAGAGTAGAGTAATATGCTGGTTTTTAACTGCATTTATTTATTTCATTCCTGCATTGGGCTCTCACATACTCTCCGGCTGCTATTTCATAGCTGTGGTGGGCTTTTCTCTCTGTCTCGTGCTAAACGAAGTTGACCAATCACAACAGACTGGGTCATCGGACCAATCACAGCAGATTAGCTTTGCACTACAGAGGGGTTTGGGAACAAATTAATCTCTGAACGATTCATATGGGAGTCGCTGGGATAATTAGGTAAAAATAAACGCATATTATAAGACAATGAAAGTGTTTTTTTACCTTGCACGCAAATCAGCATGTTGTTGATGACCCCAAAACCAAAATATGACCTTTTTAAATGCAAAATAGGAGCTCTTTAATCTTCATCTATATGATCATTTATATATTGTTTTCATTTATATTTTTCATCCTAATCGAGTCTATTTAATCTATTATATGATGTTTCATCATCAAAAAATAAATATATTAATAACATTGTTGACATTTTCTAGTTTGCATTTTTTTTTTTTGCAGTATCTCATTTGAATTTCTTTCTATAGCTAAAGATGTTAGTGAACAGTCTAATTCACTGAGAAATTGATTAAAAAAA
>CAIGQZ010032266.1:10557212-10584215 GCA_903798205.1 Danio tinwini | reverse complement strand
ATATATATATATATATAAGTGATTACACTTTTTTTTATTATTATTCTAATAGTTAGAAAATACATGTAAGTAGGCAAGAGCATGGAGTGACTGTAAAACACAGTTTCTAGTAGCATTGACAGCAAAACTAACATAAATATCTAGGGTTAATCTTAGCCAGGTTGTTAGCCTGCTCTGGCGAGCTGCAAATAATAAATCTCTATAGTAACTTAATTTAGTCTGTTTTGATGCAACTGAGTCGGGGCTAGATTAAGCCAAGATAGCCTGGAAATCCCAGATTAATCCCTAATCTTTTGTGCAATACCCCTCTGACATGCAAAATTAATTACAAAAAAAGTTTATGCTTAAAGCAAGAATTGATGTATGAAAATTACTTTTATGTTCAAAATTAAATGTTCTGAGCACATTTGCAGAAAATTGTTTTTGATTTAAATGCAGTTCTGCTTGATTTTGATCAATTTCACAGAAATCAAGACTATTTAAATTTTTTATTTAACTATTTATTTTTGCTTAAATGTTTTAGTTTTTTATGAAAATACTGAGGAAGAATATTCTTGTCTATTGTATTGTTAGCTGGTACAGTCAAGGTTATTTTCATATTTTAATATTTGTAGAGGAGGAATTGATAACCCTTTAAAGCAGTGGTTCTCAATCTCGGTCCTGGACTCCGGTGTCCTGCAGATTTTAGCTCCAACCCCAATCAGACCTGTCTGGGCTAGGTAATCAAGCTTTTACTAGGCTTTCTAAAAACATCCTTCCAGGTGTGTTGAGGAAAGTTGGAACTAAAATCTGCAGGTCACTACTATAAACAAACAATTTCTTTATGGTATTTGTCAATCTTTGCTAATGTTAATTGACATTTATTTTAGTTAAACAATGTTAGTTCATGTTTTTTTTATTTATTTTTTTTGTATATTTATTCAAAAGGTTATGCAGAAGTTGTGTTTTCAGGTTTTGAAATAATTCAAAGACTCATTCTGTGTATTCTCTTATTTATTCATTTAATTTACCTAAAAAGGTTACCCTCTTAACTTGCAGATATCTGTATTTAGCATCCATTAGCGCTTAACTGTAAGAATGCATGTTTGTGTAACTAGCCAGAGAGAATAAGTTAATTTTCAGTAATTCAGTGTAATTGTTATTAATGTGTAGTTCAAAAATCAACATTTAAAGCTTTTTTTTTACTTTAAATTGAAACGGAATATAAAAAGTTTATTTAAACAAACTTATTTGTTTTTACAACGTATTTAAAATGTGAACATTATTAAAATAATTCATAAAAGCATGTATTATTTTTGCAGTGTTAATGGATACATTTGCCAAAGTATTTTGAGATGGGGATGCCGTTGTTGCAATTGATTATATTTAAGTCCAAAATGAAATGCTATTTGAAACTGTTGTAATGGCCTCGTGGCTCAGCTGCAAGTGGAATTCACAGTACGTGAAGTCGGCAGAGTGGAAGCTGCACCTGCTGCTTTAGGGTTAAAAGTAGAAACCAAGTTTGGGCCAAATATAAAAAATGTCCCCCCACCCAGGAATACGATTTTAAGCACTCTGCAGTTGATCATTTGAAGTTTGTTACTAGCAACTTGATATATAATGAAATTGAAGCCGGAGGTTCTTGTCTGTCTAAGGAGTTTAAGACGGGACTTATCAGTTGGTAAATTGATAGTTTGCATGTACGTTGCTCATTTTCATTTTACTCCATCTTTACACAGGTCTCGTTCCCATCGGAGTTCTCGAAGACATTACAGTCGATCGCGTTCACGCTCCTATTCTCGCCGGAGACGTTCGCGCAGCCGCTCGTACAGCAGTGAATATCACCGCCGCCGCAGCAGTCACAGTCACTCTCCCATGTCCAACCGCAGACGACATATTGGTGACCGGGTAACAACAGTTCATACCATAGTTTTTGGATGCCAGTTTTTATTACTGGCATGTTGTAATAGGTTATATTTTCTTTCTATTTCTTTAGGCAAATCCAGATCCAAACTGCTGCCTGGGAGTGTTCGGACTGAGCCTGTACACCACAGAGAGAGACCTGAGGGAGGTCTTCTCTAAATATGGCCCTCTGAGTGATGTGTGCATTGTGTACGACCAGCAGTCTCGGCGCTCCAGGGGTTTCGCTTTTGTCTACTTTGAGAACAGAGAAGATTCAAAAGAGGTGCATTTTCCGGTTGAAAAAATGACAAAATCATGACATGATTGCGTAATGACAATTTGGCTACAGAATCTGTTTTATTTAAAGGATGGTTCTTCCTAAAATAAAAATTTGCAGTTAATTCAGGGTGCTTCCTAGAGGCCCATTTAATGTGGTTTGTTTTGGCAGGTGTAAATGCAGCAATTGCGCTCTAGTGCCCACCAAAAGCAGACCAAACAAGCGGACTGAGATCTGGTGGTCTTGGTACACTTTCAAAAGAACACTGGAGTAATTTGTGGTGATGCCATGATATTAGCTTAAACAGATGTAACCTAAAAAGTACTGCATTTTTGGACTAATCCAGCTTCTGTAGTCAGCTGCGCTATGTATTATGAGTTGAGAGCAAGTATTTGTTTACAGTGCATTAGCAACAGCTAAACTGTATCTTGCGAATACAATTTTGAAGTGACTTCCGATATGCCTTTGCCATTTGCAGTGCATTAATACATTTTCAAGCTGCATCTGTACTTCATTCTTAAAATGTTATAGTTTGTTTGAAGTTATACAAACTATATTAGGGATGCACTGAATTTTTGGCTGGCGTAAATTATTGACAGAAAAATGGCCAAAAAAGGTTATTATGCTGTGTTCACACCAGATGTGGAATGCGCGGATAAATCACGATTTTCCACGTAAACAGACGTGAACATTTGAGTTTACTCGATTCATTCGCACGTCAAACTCTGATTTATTCGCGCGTCAAATCCGCTTTATTCGCGCGTCAAATTCACTTCAGAACAGATGCGGATTCGCATCATGGGCAGGGCTTCTGTCTGCCCGGTGACTGTAGCTTCATTGCTAAATGGCTAACATGGATTTTATTGATAAAATAACTGTTTATGTGCTTTATGAAAACTGCGTCGTTTGGAGCAGTGTCTGAGTCCACTAGATACTTTCAGAGGTGCACCAGCTCTGTCAGCTCATAAACCCCTCCAGAAACTTAACCTGGATGATGGAAGCACTCATGTATCTGACTGAGCCGAGCCCAGTTTGATGAACAGGCGCTACGTCATAATCACGCCCCCACAAGAGCAAGCTCATTATGGTTAGCGTTTTGCGAATGTCAGCAGAAGTTAAATTTTTTTAACTTGAGCCATTCACCCATTAAGTGCGTCAAACGTGAAAAACGCTTAATTTGCGCCACGTATTGCGCCGCAGGATGACTATTCGCGCGTTTGCATTGACTTAACATGTAAATCACTTGCGCTTGATGCTTTTTCCGCGTCTGGTGTGAACACAGCATTAGACACTTCAGCTGTAGACACTGCGTACAGGAAGCTGAAAGAGCTGCACTATATAACCATTCATTTCATTGGACTATGCAAAAGCTGGATTAATATTTGCTGCGTCGAATGAAACGCAATAGTGAGGAGCACGCGCTTTGATCAGGGTTCAAAATTGCTTAGCATTTCTATCTCACTCTATCTGCTTAAGCATAAAAGACACGTTTACCAGAAAGGCAAAGTCTATTCAATTAACGCGCTAACATGACAGTTCAAGGGTCACAAATGTGGTTATTTCTATGGCTTGTGTTTTTTGAAATTGGTATAATCTATGTCAGTGTTTCTCAACCACATTCCTGGATAACCATTTCCCATGTCTCCTTAACCAAACACACCTGATTCGGATCATCAGCTCATTAGCAGAGACTGATAGACCTCGCTGCAACCCCATTCCCATACTATCCATTATAAAAATTATTTGAAAATAGAATTAGTCTCAACAATTATGTCCCAAACTGTAGTATGTTGAAAAGAGTACGCCAAAGGTTCCCGGATGGGCTGCAATTTCTTGTAGAAATTAGAAGTGTTGAACTGTTCTTACTCTAACTGCTAATATTGCCCACAAAACATTGCACATTAGATGTGAATTCGATTAGAACTACAAATTTAGGGAAACAAGTGTGAACAAACTACAAAAATGACCGACACATGAGACCAACCGTCAAGTAGAGAGGCTTCAATAAAATAGTTTGAATGACTGTTATTTATTATCTAGCCGATTGTAAAAAAAAATTTAAATCACGCTTTCTGTGTTATTTTTAATCTGCAACAATAATGTGAACTTCTAAAGGGATGTTTGGACATACTTCAGAATGTATAATAATCCAAAGACCTGAGGAGATTAATCTGCATGTATAACTCTCTCTAATGGCAGATAAACCTACTGCTGCATCTCCAATAAGGTAGGAAATTTAGTATGAAAGGAATGTGGATGATGTGTGGAGATGACTGACGGGACGTAGCTAAGCAACATAATGGTCCGTTAATAAGGAAGTAGTATGTCCCAAAGTTTGCATACTCTGTTGCAGCACTGTAATAGGCATGCAGCACTGTAATAGGCATGATAAAAGAGACATCCAGAACATGCAGCGTTGGTGGTCCTCTAGGAACGTGGCTGAGAAACACTGATTCAAGTTATTGAGTTAAATTAAAAAAGGCTTACAAAATGATATTATTTAATAAAATAATAGTTATTTTGATTTGTGGCCAAGTGCATGTTGTGAAAGCACTCTGGATTACTAGCTAAGGCAGTGGATTGGAAGAGTATATTGTGATCTCTGTTCAAACCCATGCAACATGAACGATAAATGATAATGATTTGCATGTTTATTAATCCTTCAAAGCGCTGCATTCAAATCTGCATAGACAGATTCAGTTTTTACACAGTTTCAGTGAGTTACAAACAAATAAATAACACATAAGGGCTGGCAGATCAGTTTATAGTTTAGATATAAACACTGATGTTTATGGTAAAGATTAAAACCACCGTTTAATGAAACATGACGCTGGTGAATTTTTTACGCTGGTAAAAGTAATGACATTGTGTAACCAACAGATGGCGACAAACAACCATCAAAACTATGTCACTGAATAGGTTTTCAAAAATAATACACCTACAGTATAATAAAACATTACATTTTATATGTGAATTGTTGAATCATTAATTGAAGATAAATATGATCAGTTGTACAAGATGTTAGATTTCTATATTTAGCATTATCAGCAACAGTAGCAAAGATCATATTTCATATTGAATGCTTTTCTTTTTTCAGCTGTTATTTCTTGATTTTTATTAACATTAAAGGTTCTAAGTTCTGTTTGTTAAAAGCAATGTTTTTTTGCAGTAATATTTTTATATAATGGAAAGCAAATGACATTTGTCGTCTCACTTTTTTGCTGATCCGAAAAATGGTCCAATCCGTCACTAAAAAAACCGAAGTGTGAGCCGAACTGCAGATTTGTGATCCCTTACACCACTATTTCACTGAGCTATGTGTGTAATGAACTGGCAGCTGTCATTTGAATGGATTTACCTAAAGTGAAAGGCTGCTTTGTTCATAGAATATATTCTGCTCTTCTATTCTATCTTCCAAAAGACTTCAGAAAGTGAATCAGGAGTTTTGTATGCATCAGTTGATCATACTATAACATGCTGTGTATTGGACAGCTTTTTTGTCAGCAGTGAGGTTGCATTATGCATTTTATCGAAGTACAGTACAGAACATGCTGTTCCTGCAGCTATTTTATGGCTGGCCATAAAGCCATACCTGGAGTTAATGTTCTTTTGGATGCTATTGTGTGCTCGGTCAGTGTGGCTTATTCTGGCTTGTTTTGGTTTTAGGCTAAAGAGCGTGCAAATGGTATGGAGCTTGATGGCCGGAGAATCAGAGTAGACTACTCCATTACCAAGAGGCCACACACACCTACTCCTGGAATATATATGGGCAGACCGACATAGTGAGTGTGATTGATTTAGTCTGTCTCTTCCCCAAATGACTCCTCTGATGAGCACTCATCTCTGTGGATGCAAACTAATGTCTGGTTTTGTATCGTAAGTGCTTCAGTTATCAGTGTTAAGTTCAAATAATATATATATATATACTTTTTTGTCTCGCAGTGGCGGTGGGCCGAGCGTAAGCCGTCGGCGGGATAGCTACGATCGAGGATATGAACGTGGATATGATCGATATGAAGACAGAGACTACTACAACAACAGGTCATACAAGTGACCCTTACTGTTAAGCAGTCTGTATGATGCGTTTGTATTTACATCCCATCATACTGAAGGGCTCAACACTGAGGATTGTCATGTTAAACAAAAAAAACTTTAAATAATTGTATTAAATGTACAGTAGAAATATGGCTTCATTACCATTTGTTTAGCAAATTCAAATTTCATGCAAACACTACAATTGGCTGCATAAATATCTCCATTGAACCGATATAAATCCGATCTTCAAATCTTGTGCCAGTTTATCTAGGTTACGTCAACAAAATGTCCTATACATATATTAGGCAAATGAGTATTTTGACCACATCATCCTCTTTATGCATGTTGTCTTACTCCAAGCTGTATAGGCTCGAAAGCCTACTACCAATTAAGCATATTAGGTGATGTGCATCTCTGTAATGAGAAGGGGTGTGGTCTAATGACATCAACACCCTATATCAGGTGTGCATAATTATTAGGCAACTTCCTTTCCTTTGGCAAAATGGGTTAAAAGAAGGACTTGACAGGCTCCGAATAGTCAAATATAGTGAGATATCTTGCAGAGGGATGCAGCACTCTTAAAATTGCCAAGCTTCTGAAGCGTGATCATCGAACAATCAAGCGTTTCATTCAAAATGGTCAACAGGGTCGCAAGATATATTAAAAATTTTACATTGAAAACAATTGGTTTTGTTTCCAAAAGTGCAAGTTATTTATTCTCTTTTTTCACCAAGTTATTTATTCACAAGAAAAAAGTGACTGTTGGCTGTTCAACGTTGAGGTTCAATAAATAATCATAGATGCATGTTTCCTTCAATTACTTTAAAATCAAATAATTCACCCTTCATTCAAAAAGTTATCACTTGTAATATGTGAGCATATTTACTGTACAAAACTTGTTAAATAAATAAATTAAATTAATTAAATTAATCGTATTCGAGTTCATGTTCAATTAATCGGGGTTTTGAATTTAGGCCAAATCGCCCAGCCCTAGGTTCAAGGCATGTCTGATAACATTGATCAGATGTAAGTGACTGTGGTATCATCTGACCCTACAACATCAGTCCATCCTTATTGTTGAGCCCTGATTCTGCAGACAGACTTGCATGACTTCGTATTACATCCAGCAAGATATTGCATATCATATGTGCTTTTAAAACTATTCAGCATGCTACTGTTTTAAATGTGACCTGCATTACCATTAAAACTCTTCTCTCTCGTTTACAGGAGAAGATCTCCGTCTCCTTACTACAGCCGAGGACCGTACAGGTCAAGATCACGCTCTCGCTCCTACTCTCCTCGTAAGTATTGCACAAAGGGCATCGCGATAATCTTGAATGCCAGTCCCTTGTGTTTTCTGCTTTGCGATACACTTCTGGAGTGTTTAACCTCAACATTGTGTAAACTCTCCAGTGATTTTGTGACAAAAGTAAAATCCTTCATATTTGTTTTTTCAGGTCATTACTGAAGTGAAGTTCAGCTACTCTATTGAAGATGACTACAATATCTTTGATGACGTAGATGTTTATTTCTGGTGGCATGAGTCTCGATGTACTTTTCCTTCGATTTTCTTGCCTAAAGGTTTCATGTGTCTTTGACTGATCTGGATGTTTCATTAGTGGGATGAATATTTTTGCACTGTTGTTGAGTTTTTGTTTTGTTTAAATTTTTTCTGTTCCCATTCTGATGCTAAACTTGCGTTTGTTTTATAATATGATAGTGTTCAGCTCACATCCCCGTATGCTTTTATGCATTTTAAGCTTAGCAGTGGTCTTGCAATAAACTGCTTTATACCTCCCACCTGGTGCAAGCTTCTTCTCGAACCACTCAAAACATGAAATATGGATGATTCAGACCTGAAGGATTGAACCTAAAACCTTGAGAATGGCCACAAGCTGTTGTCTTAAAGTGAGGAGAGACTTCACTGCAGAGTTACAGACAACATTTATATAATGCATACAGACATCCTCTCGAGGCATTTGCCTTGAACTGCAGTGAAATTAATAGGTTTATTGAATAGGAATGGAAGAACAGCAGTGCCTAAAAGAGCTCCGTTCCAATTTAAGTCCCATTACCTCAGAGGATATATTGTTAATAATAGGATCATCTGGAATACTCCAGTATGTGTAAAAAAAATGTAGTTTCGAGTACTCTGGGATTTGGTATTCATTTGGACCCAATGTGGGTTGCCTGCATTAGCTGACCAATCTGGATTTTTTTTTTTTTTACTGTAAGGTTGTTGGAGGGATTAAAATTGTCTTTCTGAAGTTTATCAATCTCTATCCACAGACTGTAACTGGCCTCAGTTTGGTTAAAGATTTAGCTGTAAGTAAAGTCTTGCTACTTGGCTCTACTGCATTTAGACATCTATAATTTTGCAGGGTCTGATCTGAAAGTATAAGTAATGTATGAAATGCAAGATAAGTCCTCAGGATGCTGCAATACAGCGCGGTCCTGCACTGTTGAATAGGCATTTTAAATACTGAAATCACCAGAATTAAACAGGGCCAGCTTAAGATTACTTTGTTTATTAGTGCAATCAGTTAAAATAAAGCTAAATAAAACATCAAATTATGTGTCTGTGAACTGATTAAAAGATGATTATAAGATTAAAAAAAAATGACATAAATAGATAAAAAATATTTTGCTTACTTGAATATCATGTGACCATTAATCTATGAGCATGAAAATTATGAATTAATAACTTAAATTGTTAAGTTGAAATTGTGATCTACATTTTCAGTGATAAGTTAAACATTATAGCTCAAAGAGGTTTAGCCGGACAACAATAAAGACTGAAACAAATTGTTTAAAGATGATTCCTTGGATTTGCAATTTTTTTTACAAGTTTAATTTGTTTAAATTCAACGCATATAAATTGTTTGCAGAAATTCCGAATAAGCATGTAAATGATCCTACAAGACCAAAGTCTTTCAGGTTTAAAATGGTTCAGAATTCATAATTGTAAAATGTCACCTAAATCGTAGCATGCAATCATAAAAACTACAAAATTAAAAAGTAACCGACTATAAAAATACTATGCTTTTTAAAATGTTATGCTATCTAATCACACACAGATAAAGCATGATAAAAGCTCAAATATCAAATCGGTTTATATATATCCCATATCAACGAGTCAGTGCATTGTATTCACATATATCGTGCATGCTTTTTCTAAATCACAATTCCATAAGGTTTCTCCACATTCCTGCTTCTCCATAGACGTGGGCGTTTCCAGAGAAAGTCCCATTTTCCAGCTGCTATTCTCTTTGGAGTCTGTGCTTACAGTTGTACAGTCGCAATTAATAATCGTAGATGAAATAAATAAAGAATATACAACAAACATTATCCTCTGGAGGGAAAACGCCCATCAATCCACGACCCCCTGAAGATGCCGTTTGAGTTGTCAGTCACACTGAAATGACTGAAGTGTTCGTGCATCTGTTTATTAACACGCTATTAAAATGAGTTGAACATGATCTTTCTTAGTGGATTTAAATGAACTAAAGCCTCTCGCGCTGCTCACTTTATAGTCTCATCATTATGCCTCATCCGTGATTTATGCTGGCAAACTGAACGCCGTACAGCAATCCTAGGCCATAAACACCTCAAAAGTAATTTTGTGATATTTAAGAGCGATTTTTGTTTAGAGGCGGCGCTTGCTGACAAAAGAGTAACGTCGCAACGGCACTTTTTTTTCAATCCCAGTAAAAGAGTTTGAGCAGGAACAGAGTTGTGTATATGTAGCAGGGGGGTCCGGCTGCATCTGGGGGGTGACTGCTGATTTTCAGCACATTTATTTTATTTTTTTCTGTTTTAATTTCTCCTTTTCCTTCGGGAAATCCACCGCACGCGCGCACACGCCGATATATTTGGACGTACACATTTCTCGTGTAGACCATGAACAAACTCTATGTGGGCAATCTGAGTCCTTCGGTGACCGTGGAGGACCTGAAGCAGCTCTTCGGCGAGAGGAAGCTGCCCGTGACCGACCAGGTCCTGCTCAAATCCGGCTATGCCTTCGTGGACTTCCCCGACCAGAACTGGGCGATTAAAGCCATCGAGACGCTCTCCGGTAAGTGCGTTTCCCCCCCTTTTCTCCACGGGTCGCTCTTATATATACACACGTACATGACAGCGTAACGTTAAAAGACTTTCTTGGAAAGGAAAAGAAAAAGTAAGGCTCGCGCATCTGCTCCAGTTCTTGTTCGCGCGCGCGAATGAACGCCCGCGAGCTTAATCACACGCGCGCTCGCCTCCGCTACACAAGTTGTATTTATGCTCGAATTCTTCAAAAGCACGCTCGTTTCGCCAAACCGGGCTGATGAACGCCTGCGATTTTCCAGCCGTCGGCCCATAGGAATGTGTCGGATGGCTCTGATGCTCGGGTGGCAGGCGTTATTATTTTTCACTTATTTTTTGTCTTGATTTTATTGAAAAGAAGCGAGCGCACTGAGCAAGGAGCCGCCGTCACATGCGTGTTCCTGTGGTGTCCAGGTATGTTTTTACGAGGTGTCTTGAAGGTGGGTGATGGGGGTCTGGAGGAAAGTGCTAATAAACAGGTAGCTGGGGGGGAACGGAGGTGAGATGCCAATTTTTGTGCTGCGCCAGGCCACTCACACACAACAGATGCACAACACCTCTCTATTCTCCTCACAGGCTGTGCGTGCGACTGAAAAAGTACACATCCAGAGCTACTCGAAGACATTTAGGCAGAAGAGTCTTATCCTTTGACCTCCCGTTCTTCAAACTCTCCTCATCGCTCGTATGTGCGGTTAGAGTGGGAGTGGAAAGCATGGCTGCCCATTCTTCATATCGTATCGGCTCATCAAGCATTTCGCGTAATAACATCGTCAGGCATAATAATAAGAAGAAATGTGCTCAATAAAATACACCTTACACGTTAACACGGTTAAACTCACTACGTCGCCGACGTGCATTTATAAGCACGTGCGATTGTCCCGCACGTATTTACGTTGCACGCACGGTTGTTTGTTTTACAAATAATATGAAAAAAGCTGACATACAGCAGCTGTGATTGTTATTCTGATCATTTGTTTTATTTCCTGCTCGCAGGTAAAGTTGAATTACACGGGAAAGTGATCGAGGTCGACTACTCTGTTCCTAAAAAACTGAGGTAATATTTCTCTGCTTTATGTATATGCTTTGCAATGCAAAAAGTATCATTTCTGCTGAATTTGTAAGTTAGTGGTGCAGTTTGTCTTTTCGAGGCAGTGATGTGCATGTTGTGAAATTTATTTGTAAGATATTCAAGCTTATATCCTTTATTTTTTTTGCTAGTTAATTGCTTGTCCGTTTTGTTTTCACTTTCGTATGTGAATTAACTGTTTTTGTTAATGCGCTGATGATTTTTCTTTTTTTAAGCATGTTTACACCTTTACTTCTTAATTGTAAACATTCTCTAAATTTCTCTTGCGTGGAAAAAAAAATAAAAACAGCAATATTAATATTGGGTGTTTCCCTGCAAAACATGGCACACATTTTGTTTTACAAAAATCCTTTTCACTGAGTGCCTTACGTGAATAAAAATAAATAAAGATGCTTTTAAACAGCCTTAAAGAGTGAAATCACGCCTTTTTTTATTCTGATTCTGTGCATGACCTCATGGCGCGTGTTTAGGCCTTTCCGTGGCCCACGTGATTTCCCCTATAGGTCCTGCGTGTGTTCCACGCGAGGGCGGCATAGAAATGGATGGAGTACAGCCCACAACCTTGAGATTTAAGGGCTTATGTAAAATTACATGAGCAGAATTATAGTTTACATCAAATACGCGCATGTTACGGCGTCTCCTCGCGAGTCAGGTCGTCACACACAACGCCTGAATCGAAAAATAATCATTACTGCAAAGGTGTGAATGCATTCATCCCTCAAGCATGTTAACACAGGGTCTGTGTCGCCTCAGAGGGTCGGATAGCGGATTGCATGAAGTGCGCAGTCAAGATGGCCAATCTTTGATTTGGAAAGAGTCGGCCATGCTGCTGCTAGAGTCAACCTAACATGACTGAAAGCAGCATGCACGAGCACAACGAGTGTGTGTGTGTGTTTATGCGCGCGCGTGTGTGTGCCTCTTTCTGGAAGGTTTTCTAGAGCTGCTTCTAGATTCATATCTGTAATATAAGGCGAACTGAAGAGCCTCAAATTACACTAGTATAATTTCTGGAAGTGTTTATGTAGGAATAAGCGACACGCATCAGGCGCGTGTGTGTTGTTAAATATGGTTGTTTAGTCTCTCAAGTCTAAACCGTTCGTGATTTCGTTTGTTATTTACATTAGTGTGGATTTTACTGTGCATTTGTGTTCGTGATGCTTGATTACAGTACGTGCGTGACGTAGTTCAATTGTTACTGCTGTAGCTACTGTGTAATTGAGAGGTGTTGTCGATATTTCCCTCAATCCTTTGTGTGTTCTGTGTTTAATGCAGCTAAAAGGTGTGTTGTTCTTATTTATATGCTTAATTTTTGTATTCATGATGTGGTTGATTGCTTTAAAGATGACCTGTTTTAATTACAACTGAGTTGTTTATTTCACTGCTGTTTATCCCATAATTAAAGAAAATGCAATTTATTTAGCTTAAATCATAATTTAAGATTTTTATACAAGTAACAGTTTTGTTTACACAATTGTAAGCCTAATTTTAATTAAAAAGTAATTGAGCAAAAGCTTTCACATCAATCTCAACTGGGTGATCAGCCAAACAAAAAGTATGCAAATATATATAAAAAAGGAGCAACAGCAAAAGCTCCAAAAATAGCAAATTTATTCACTTAAAAAGCTGCTTTTTCAAGTAAATAAATTTGATACTTTGAGCTTTTGCTGTTGCTCCTTTTTCAATTATATTAACTTCATTTTATTCAAAATTTACTTAATTGTTTTAGTGTGTTGCAGTTGTTTAACACTGCAAAGCCTTTTTATCTGGAATAGTTTACTAAAATATATGCATGCTAAACGAAAATGTTTGTGGTGAACTGGCTGCTTTAAGAAGACATTCATTTAAAAATACTAAACTTAACAAATTAAATTAGCCTACACAAGTGAATGATTTAATTTGAATGTACATTGCATTTGTTGAACAGATTTAAAGAAGCAATTTAAATGCTTTTTTATTTAGGTTGTTGTAATGTAGTTTATAAATAAGTAATATCACATGTAATGCTGCATGTACAGTAATGTTAAAATAATAAAACTGGCCACATGTAGAATTTAGCTAAATACATTTTACCTTTGAAACATTTTGTTTTTGCTCATCTAGATCTATATGTTATGAACTGTTGTTTGATTAAATAGGCCAGTGATCATGTCTATACTTTCAGTGGCCCATTGCTTTTTATGTTTTCACATATTAAGCTGTAAAACAGGTTGGACCAGGATTTTGTGGAAACTGCTTTTGAACTTTTGAACCCCTTTGCCTTTTATCTGAACATTGAGTTAACCGTCTTAAAATTATTCCAAAATATTACACATGATTTTAAGAAAACAATCTATAGTATTATATGTATTACTATACAGTTGCTGTTTGTGTGTACGTTAGCCTTACATGAATTATGAGAAGGAAAATAAAGAAACTATTTTTGTAAACTGAGTTTAGATCTCTATTTAGGGTAAAATGCACTTTTATTTCTGTGCAGTTTGTAAAATATATGTTGCAGTGGTTTTATACATTTTCTTGATAAACAGCTGTGCTTCCCATTGATGTATGTTGCTTCTGGATTCCTACATTTGTGGCTTACAATAAGCAGTGCTTTTCTAAGCAGCCGGTGCTCCTTTCAGCATTCTCTCTGTTTGTCTGTAATGTTTTATTTTGGAGTCTTGTGTATTTGCAGTAAGGGAGTGGAAGTTTGAGAAGATATACATCAGAGCTACATGTATGCTACAGATGGCATTTAATGCTGTAAACAGTTCTAAAATATTCTTATTTGAGTTTTAAAGGAGACTATTTTGTAGTGCATTTAAAAACGTTTAAAGCACATATCAGTGTTTTCAAAAATGATCCGAACTCTTGTCCAAATTCATCCTAATGTGCTTAGAGTTTAGCTATAATTTAATAGCTTGTTTTTATTACTGTGCAGTTAGTTTTGGAGTAAGAGTAATTAAGAATAAATCTTCAATTTATATCCTTGTCATGTGACTTTTTTTTGTTGAATTTGTTCAGCAGTCTGGTTTCTCAACCTCCCAGGAAGATTTAGACATATTTCCTTTTTAATTTGTCATATCCTGTTGATTTACATATGTATGGTGATGTTTTAATTATTCAGTTTGTTAGGAATAAGCCTTTTTGTTACTGGTCTTTTGAAACGACTAATGAATTTTTGAAGCTTGCAGTACAAATATTCATATTTACATTCTAGTGTATTGAACAAATGTTAATTGTTGGCATTAAAGTTGCTTAAATTCTGGCTATCAGTGAAATTTATTGCATGTAAAAAATTGTGTGAAGTTGTTACTATGAGTTTTACTTAATGGAACATTCAGATAATTGTTTCAGAATTAATAGATAAAGCAGTTTAAAATGAGATACTCCTATGCTTTAATTATCAGTTAATTTCTCTTTAACAATTTAATTCTGAAAGGATACATTGTAGATTTGATAGCTATAATATCTGGGTGAAAAAAATTAAGCCAACAGGTTCAAATGATTTTCTCTATCGACTCATGTGTTGAATAGATTGAGATGAAGGACAGAAGAGTAAAGTGGAAGCTGGAAAATTGGGTTATTAAGTCGAACTCTCAATAGAAAGCTAATCACAAATCCCAGGAGCAATACTTTATTAGTTTGGAGTAGTAACAACCTTGCCTCCCTTCAATCACAGCTTTATTTCTTTTCACTATGGCAAGCAAATTAACTCTAATATATTTGTGAGAATCATAAAAGATCATTAAAAAAACACTTCAGATGCTTGTCAAATTTCCAGTGTTCATTTTCTGAAATAGTACGCAACGAATGCAATACAAAAAATATCATATTTGTTATTATTTTAGCTGCTTTTAGGATTACTGCATCAGTCCTGAAATGATTTGTTTTTATAAACGCATCAATGATATTCAAACTCTGAATGAATAAAATTCATTGCGTTCTCTCCTGTTCTCCATTCATGCATTTAAAATGCGCCTGTAAGTCCGTGCTCAGACTGAATATCAAGTGATTTGTTCACTTTAAACTCTGTATTTAACCTGAGTTTCAGATTTACAGCAGGCACATCAGATCAACCATATTGGCTTGTCATTACATTGTTTTACCTCATAAAGGGATTAAAGATCATCTTTGAATGCTAAATAGAAATCACAGAAACTTTATGCACTTCAAATAGATTTCCCTGTTGGATGCAAATACACCATCAGTCAAGTGCAGTTTTATAAATAAATCAAATCTTCTACATTGATGCATTTTCATGCGGTGTTACTGTACTTCTTTTTCCTCAATGTCCTCTGTAACCTCGCCTGTCTTGAGATTAAAATACTGTAATGCATAATTCCTCATTTGTTAATCCCTTTATCGCTATAAAGGGGCAGAAGGAAGAAAGGGATTATATCATAAAGAATGTGAGAATGATTGTCGTCGAAGCTTTTATGCTGTAATCTCCTCTGGAGCAGCGTTGGCTGCTCTCTTCACTGCCTCTTATCATGTGTTTGTTTGTGGACTAGCAGGCTAATGATAATGTTTCTCATTTGTTAAAGAAAAGGTCTGTTTTGGTTTGGGGTTGTTGAACCTGTAAACAGGTGTAATGTGTTTTAATCATGTGCAGTGTAGAGTGAATTTCTGCCCTGAAAGTTAGTTATCTGTATCTCATTTGCTAGCTTGATTGTTTGTTGTAGTTTGTATGCTAGCTGACCATTGTCTGTATCTGTCCATATGGTGAGAGGAAGTGCATGAAAGGTGTTGGGCTATAATCTCTGTTGCTGTTCGTACAGTAAATCTTCAGATGTAATCTGTGTCTCTGTCTCGATCTCGCTGCATTTAGGAAAAAAGCTACAGTCTGTTGGGGTTGAGAGTGAAATGGTTTAATATGTAAAAAAGGTTTAATTTCCATTTTTGTTTTGTTTGAATTAAGGTTTAAATTTGACATGAATTGAAAATTCACGTTATCTTTGTGTTAATCTGCATTAGTCCTGACATCATTTGTTTTCATAAATTGGTCAGTGATATTTAAAATCTGAATAAGGTTTAAATTTGTGTCTAACCTATATAATGTTAATGGTCATCAGTCCTCAAATGAACCATTTCTTTTTCACTTTGTCTATTTTTAATTAAAATCACAGGCTCTTCTCCTGTGATGTTTATGCTGGATTTCTTCAGTCGTTTTGTTTGCATAAATTTGACTGTATCTTACAGTTTACTACAAACTCATGTATACACTAGATTTGCCTCAATCCAATTAATGATCAAACAGAAGGCAGCATGATACATCAAAATCTTTAAATCACCATATTTAGCAGCAATTTTAGTAACTGCTACATATATGAAATATGGGTTTCAAAGTGAAGCTCTGCATTTAATAGGAACTGCATGCATGTAAATGAAAACAAGCTTTTCTGAAACTAACAGTACATATTTTTATTTGCCAGCAACTCATTCAATCTCATTGACAATGAAGAACTTAAGCAGATATTAGCAGTGTAAAGATTAATTTTTACAGTACAATTGTCATTATAGTATATTTCTTTTTTCTTTTTATGATTTATTTGCATAAAAACCACAATAGAATCTTAATTCATAATCACATCAAATTGTTCAAAATAGTGTGAATGTGGGCTGTGAAAATAGTTTTATGTTGAAAACATTTTCACTCTGAGAATGCTAGTAAATTTCATTCATTTGGAACGTGACACATTGAATTGACATTTTGTAGAAACACTGAAATAGTATTTTCTAGTAGAATGTACTGTAGCAATCAGTTTTTTTTTTACAAATTAAAAAAGTCCTAAAAGCCCTAAAAAGATTATGCCATATAAAATTATTAATTGTCAATTTTTTTCGGCTTTTAAAAACTTCTATGCAGAAACTCACACACAAACACAGAAAATCATCTCATTATCTCTATAATGAATAAATCTTTATAGCAATTCAGATATTCTGATTTAGTTTTTTTATATATTACAATATAGCAAAATATTTAAAAAGTGCTTTTTTTCAGATATAAAAAATTCAATTCAAGTTTATTTGTAAAGCAGCTTTACAAGTGGTGCACATTATTGCATTACAATCAGATTAAGTTAAAGTTACAATAGAATATAAGTTATTCTTTACATACACTGAAAAAAATCATTCAGAGATGATTCCTTGGATTTACTAAAAGATTTTTACGTTAAGTGGCTGTAAACAATTTATTTGGGCTGAATTTAAACAAACAAATTAAGTAGAATTTTATTAAATTTAATTTGTCTGTTTAAATTCAACACAAATAAATTGTTTGCAACTGTTTTGCAGAAATAGTTTTTTTCAGTGTTAGTTGACCTGCAAAAGGTCTGTAACACTCTAAAATAAGATTGTATTAGTCTATTTTAAGTAATATATGAACAAACTAATTTGTTACAGCATTTGTTTATCTTTGTTAATGTTAATTAATTATAATAAAGTTGTCATTATTAGTTCATCTTAACTCACAGTGCATTACCTAATACCTTTTAATAATGAATTTGAATTATGATTGAAATAGGATTAATAAATGCTGTACAAGTATTGTTTATTATAAGTTCATGTTAGTAAATATATTAACTAACGTCAGCTAATGTAACTTTATTGTAAAGTGTGACCAGATACCCAAAATGTCAAAGTTACCAAACTTATTTATTAACCTTTCCATAATCCATTTCTCTCAAAGGAATGTTTCAGGACTGAAGGAAAATTATTTTACTACTTTTTTTTTATAGCCAAGTATTTTCCAGCTCTTTTCCTATTAAAAATATTCAGATAATGTTGTCAGCTCTTGCTAAAATCCTGAACAAATATAACAGTGTTGAGTAGAATACTTAAGAACTTCTAAACCCAAATAAAAATGTGCTTATGTCTTGTTTTATATCCGCAAATGATTCTTCACTAGACGCACATCCAGTGCATCAGTCTTGTCTTGAGGAAAAGCTGCCTTTGCAGAAGAGGACTGTGGGATATCTCAGCTGAGCAGGCGCAGCGTGAGCGTTCATACGCGGCAGAGTGGCACTGCTTTGGGGTTTGTCATGCTCTTGGGTGGCATGGCAGGCGGAGGAAATGGGCAGCTGAGAACCCAGCAGGTGCCACGTCTTGCACTTGGGCTCTGACTGGCTCGCTCTGTGCGTGTGTGTGTGTGTGTGCAGTTGTTCGCCTCTAGAGCTTGCGAATTGGTGTCAGGCTTGGTCAGTACCACCTGTCCACCACTTCTTCCTATGCAAACCCTTGGTGGTTGTGTTTCTACTGAGCTTTGCTCATTGGTCTGCTGAAGATGCCAGTCAGTGGAATTCAATGGCATTTATCTTGCCGTTCTGTGCAAGTGTCATAAGTAATATGTGTAATATAGAGGGAGCTGTGAATATTTCATAGAGGCTGCATGAAGGGCACGTCTTTCAGTGTTCACAAGAGAGTTCGCCATCGCCTTAAAGCGAGTTTTTCCCCTTGCCCAGCGGTGTTTGCAAATATTATCAGAGCTCCAGCTGTTCTGGCAGAACACAGTCTGTACCCAACAGTGACTCCAGCCCAATAATCCTATGGTTACGATGGCAACCGAATAGGAGCGTTTCTTTTGGGCTGAGAGGTTAAAGATGGATGAAAAGATCCCTGTATTATACTGTATGTGGTGCAAAGGAATATTTTGTTGTTCAGAGGACGTGTTTTGTGAAGTTGTTAGTTATGTGGTTAGGTTTTTTCACTAGGGCTGGACAGTGTATTTTATTTTCAGCATCAATATCGCAATGTGAACATTCTCAAGTCACATCGCAATACATGCAATGCTAAGTCTGGATTATATTATTTTGCATGTGTTTTTAAAGAGGACTTTAAAAGAATTCAGGCAGAGAAATTGAACTGTTTGTAACTTTAATAATGATTGATGTTATTGAATTATTTATACAATGACGACTATGCAGTATTATTTTACATTTGATTATTCATTTACTTTACCTGATTACTATTAGACCTCTCAAAAAAAGCATGAAACACTGTTTATTTCGATTGTATCTTTTTCTTTATTGTATGTATCTATACTTGTAGATTGTTGATTATAATTTATGCAGATGCACTCCCACAACAGAGTCATCCCAATCAATCTACAGTTGTTAATTCTTTTCAAATAGAGACATTCAAGTCATATTGTATTCATATTACAGTATATATCATAGAAGTACTAAATATCACAATGTTAGATTTTTCCAATATCGTGCAGCCCTATTTCTAGATCAAACAGACATATACAGTATAAGACAGTTCATGAATTGTTAAAATCTGGAGTTTGATCACAAGGTCAAGAGTTTGATTTTTAGGAAACAGATAAAATGTATCTTATTTAGACTATTAATTGCTTTAGAAGAAAACACAACAAGTGTATATATGAAATGGCCAAATAGTTTTATTTACATTAACCATATTTAAATAACCATATTAACATGATAACCATGTTTTCAATTTTTAAATTACAATTAAGCAATCATTTCTCAGTGATTATAACACAATATATTAGTGGTACAACAAGCTAAATATTAAGTCTTGTCAAAGTCATCAATTACATTGTCACAATATAATTTTCTGCACAAACCTAATTTGCCTAATCACTCTAACATATTGCTATTGGCATAAACTCTACAAATTGTCATGAGGATACACCTTTCCTGATTTTAAATCTATAAAATACTTGAAAAGAATGTCAAGTAGTTTGGTGTAATCTACCATTTAATTATAAGAATTAAAAGCAAATCTGCATCACAGTTTATTGTTATTTGAAAAAGTGTTATTTATTATTAATACTTGATTTAATAATAAATTAATAATGTATGATTCAGAAGGCAGACAGTCAAAAATCAGTATAGTCTTTAAGTTAATTTTCAATCATTTCAAACATTTATCTTGATATCATTTGTATTATTCAAAACTGTTTCATAAATGTTTTGTTTGTACCTTAAGACTAGATTCACCCATATTATAAAAATATTTTGTCATAATTTCTTCAAGTCAAACCAGACTTTTGTTGATGTTTGATCAAATTTTAGTTTCAGTGTGTATTTTATTTTTTTAAAATGTGAAACGGATAATTCCTGAAGATGTGTTCTTGTCCACACGTATTGATATTGAAGATTCTCAAAAAACACCACAAACGTCATGCATTCTTGTTTTTTTAGTCGACAAAACCGCATCATTGGTTCATTCATTCATTCATTCATTCATTCATTCATTCATTCATTTATTTATTCAATTGATCCATATTGAGTCAAAATGTCTGACATAAATTGTATCCCACATCTCTGCATTTGGCATTTCGAGCACAATATCTCTGGTGTCTGTGGATCTTCCCCTACGCATCTGTGAAACTTTGTCATTCAGATGTTTATTCATGAATCCCACTCGTGCAACGGCCATTTACATTTTGCCTCTCCATATGTATGATAGAAAAGGCATCAACAAGATGCCTCAGAAAGCGACTCCCACCACATCCAGAACACAACTATAAGCAGTGTTTTACTATTTTGATTAGCTATGAATGAAGAGGCAGGACCAGAGAGAATTCACAGGCCTTGAGAACATAATTCATGAGATTTGATGGAATTTGAATTATTGATTCGGCGTGTCAGTGAGATGTTTTCGTTATTTGATGGTAGTTGAGTTTTTGTTTTAATGGCTAGTGGTGAGACTTCTTAGATTTGGCAGAAAGTTAAGCTTTATTAATAGAAATGTTAATGTCAAGTATATAATGCATGAAAAAGGGTGTAAAATACCTTCATTTATTCATTTTCCTTCAGCTAAGTCTCTATTTCTGAGGTCGCAGCAGCGGAATCAACCGCAAACTATTCCCGCATATTTTTACGCAGCCTTTCCAGCCGCAACCCATTACTGGGAAACACCCACACACACTCACACAGAACATGCAAACTCCACACAGAAATGCCAACTGGCCCAGCCAGAACTCAAACCAGTGACCTTCTTGCTGCTAGGCGACAGTGGTAACCACTGAGCCTATATATAGTGTAAAAGTGAGTGATACTGTTGTTATATTAAAAGGTTTAATGGTGGTAATAATTACACTCTAGAAAAAAACTGTAAATAAGCCTTGCCTTTGTACAATAAATTACACAAACAACTAGGGCTGTTGCATTAAGGACATTTATCTTGTGGTAAATCTGGATGGTTCAATAGTGCGTTATGTAAGGGATATTTCCAGGCGGTTAACGCAAAAAAGGCAGACAGGCTTATTGGCAAGACTAATGGGCTTTATTCTGCAAAAACAACCACCTGGATGCACTTTATCCTGCTTATTACATGGCTGCTTGACACAAAACTTACAAATTAAACACAAAACATTGTTCTAAGCTGTAATAGCTTATTCATTCATTCATACATTTTTCTTAATCTTAGGCCCTTGTTTATCAGGGGTCGCCACAGCAGAATGACCTGCCAAATATTCCAGCATATGTTTTATGCAGCAAATACCCTTCCAGCCACAACCCAGTACTGGGAAACACACATACACTCTCACATTCACTCATACACTACGGCCAATTTACTTAATTCAATCCACCTATACCGCATGTCTTTGGACTGTGGTGGAAACCCACGCCAACACGGAGAGAACCTGCTAGCTTCACACAGAAATGCCAACTGGCCCTGCCAGGACTCGAACAAAGAACCATTTTGCTGTGAGGTGACAGTGCTAACCACTGAGCCATCGTGCCACCTGCAATAGCTTACAAATCCTTTAATTAAACCCAAAGTTGAGAGAAACGAAAATGGCTGAATGGAGCATACACTAACCTATGTATTATCCAGTCACAAGATTCAGCGCCAAACAGTCAAAAACAGCAGCATATTGAATTGTTACGACTGACCAATCAGAATCAAGTATTCCAGACACCCATTTAATAAGCGGTATTAGCTTTCATTTTGGAACAAGAACATCAGCCGTTGCTTCAGTCTTACAATGGATTCAAACATATTATTGCGACAAATACAAACAAGAAGATAATATATTTGTTCAATCTACTAAAAATGTAAAAAGGGCACTTTGTTAAACTGTAAAATGTTCCACATTTACTGTTGTGAAGGCACAGATTGAAAGCATAAACAAATGGAAAACGCTAAATGACTGATAAGCTATGCGCATCTTTCTTGGGATTTCTTTTCCTCAACGCTCTGTTCTCTATTAAATGAAGGTGATATTTGATTTGACTGCTGTATATGCTAGAATTTTCATTGAGTGATGTTGCACTGTAAAACCTAGCAGTACAAATAGTTAAATGAAGTTGACTTCTCTGAAATATAAGCAAAGCTCATTTTTGATAATTAGCAAGTAATTAACCACAAAGCTTTCAGTTAATATGATGTTTCTGCAACTTGCATGAGTTAATTTATTTGTTTAGTACAAAATACACAAAAGTTCTACTAACTTACTCCTAGCTTGAATCAGTTGAGTTAGTTTACTTAAATGTTTTGAGGTAATCAATGTCCTCAAATGTTTTGAGTATTCGGGAATTGTTGGATTTGAGGTGTGGGATAATCATGGGCTGTTGTCTTTCTGAGAGTGTGTGCATTGGCTCTAGAAGTGGCTGGTAGAGGGCAGTATTTCAGAGATGGCCAACCATCGATCTGCTACACTACATACATGTCCACACTAGCAAGTCATGTGTACAGACTCTCTCTGTGCTTTAGGTATAGACAGTCTGTTGTGGCTGTAGTTTTGACACAATGGGTAAAACCATGTCAGCCACGTCTTTCAGCTACAGCATTTTTTTGGACAGTGTGTCTTTGTCACCCTCTTGCTGACTAAAATGCTTTAGCCTTCATTGTGGATACTGGTGGATACTTCATTGTGATACTTCATTGTGGATAATAAGTACACTGAATGAAACTCATTCAAACGGATAAATATTTAGCCTGTTCGATGCAGACTCAGGCGCAAAGAAAGAAGTTCTTGAAATTGTCATGTTAGAGAGAAGCAGTTTGCGATTATTGGGAAGTTTCTGTTTAATTACCAAATCTAATTATGTAAGCTGTTTAATAGAATTAACAGTTTAATAACAAAGATGTGTGTTGAAGTTTTTATTTCTCCGATTCCTAGTTTTCTTTCCAAAAGACTTTTTTTTGTTGTTCTTGATTCTGTTTTTTATGAAATCTGATAAAATTATTGATTTGCAATAGGTTTGTCTTAAATATATATATTTTCTGTTTAATTACTCTAAAGATATGATCAAACAAGGTGCCTTTTTTGTCTTTTTTATTATTATTTAATTCATACTCAATACTTAACTTTTAAATATACTTTAAAAGATTATTTCTCTGTTAGAACAAATCTAAAAATAATTTGCTCATCCCCTTGTCACCCAATTTGTTTCTTTTTTCAACAGTTGTAATGAAATTGTTTTTTGAAGGAAAACATTTCAGGACGTTTCTTCATATAGTGGGTTTTAAGTGCTGTCCATTTGTTTGATTCAAATGGGCTATATAGTGTTTTTCAGCCAATGATAAACTTCCGGTGGAAGCTTAATATGACTATTTTCAATTTCATAAGGTTCCTATTACAGCATCGATGTTGTAATGCAATTACAATACATTCAGTTAAATAGACTTAAGCATTCATTTAGTTGTTCAAGCGTAAAAAGAGATCAGTAGGATCAGCAAGCAAGAACAGAAACTCCATTGAAAATACTAAGGTAAAATAAATAGTCATATTTTAAAGACATGGCAAGGGGAAATGGAATTTAATGCAGTGCTTCTTGTCTGGTCTGAGACCCACTTTTTGTCATATATCTATCAGGCAGTGAAGATCACTGATTTTTAAAGAAATCATACTTTAAACGTGGCAGTTTTATAGTTCACAAGCGCTGAGGCTGGCTGGCTGAAATTAAAAGTCCATGTGCATATACCCCATTCAGTTATAAAGCATAGATGTATACTGTATGTAAAATTAACTTGCACAAGCTGTGTTATGACAACAATTCACTGCATTTTAGCTCTTACATTTTTTTGCCACAAACATTTAGAGGATCTGTGGAAACATAATAAAACTAACCAAAAGTACAAGAAAATATTTCAGAAGAAAAATCCACTGTTCTCAGTACTAATTTCAGTACAAGAAATATACTATTACTAACTGAACAATACACTATTTTTATTAACAATTTTATTAACAATACACTATTTTTATCAAGTTGAACAACATTTAAATGGTTGAAAGTGTATTCTAAGAATGTTTTTAATTTCATTTCACTTAACACATGAATAAGAGAGAGCATAAATCACATTTAAGTTATCAGAACATGTAGCATACAACTACAGTTAGAATTTTATTATAAATTACATCTGTGGTCTTTTAAGCCAAGACCAATTTAAAGGGATTATTTAAAATGAAATCTTTAAGTAGATCTTTAATAAATCTTTAATAAGCTAAATGACATTTTATTTATAAAATTTTATTAACTTAGGCTCATTATAAATACATATCCAGGTGTACATTTATGGGGAAAGCGAAATACGTAACTGAAGGTACATCTCACAGTGTTTGCAAATCCAACCGATGCCGCTGTGAATGCTTTTTGATGACCTCAAATTTCTCTAATGTGTCCTCTTCTTTCTCTACCAGAGGGCACAATATACACTTCAGCCGACCAGGCCAGCTTGCTGTTGACTGACTGTCTTAATGATTGACTCACCCATGCCTGTCCCTAAACCCAACCAATAGTTTTCAAAAGCAATCTAGAAAAAGAAAAACAGTGGCAGCCGCGTGATTTCACTACGCTTTCAGCTAGGGTTGGGTCGATAGACGATGTCATCGTCCATTGGCGATGGCTGATAGACATCACAACGCTGAGCTGGCATCGTGATCCTCCGCCCCGCCCCCATCACAGCAACAACCCGCTCGCAAAAAATACACATTAAAGCCCTGTTTTTAGACTAATACGCCTTAATTTTAAAATGGCCTTTAAAAAAGAAAACAATCCATGTCCACACTTCCTTCCACATGCTGCAAATGCACATCACGTGACCACACACACACACACACACACTAGGGTTGCACGGTTTACCGGTGCTTCGGCAGCACCGCGGTACTATGGCTCCAAAATACTGGCGGTGCCTCTGTAGTTTGTAAATGATAGTATCGTCATTAACAGTTCTACAATAGTACATGTTGCATGTGTAAAAGTTAGTAAATGCTCACACATTTGTGCTGGCAAATAATCAGTAGACCACTTTATTTTAAATTAGTTTTAACAGTCTGCATTAAGACTGCAAACTGTAGAATTTAAAATGCCTTTTATGGTATTGCAGGTTTCAAACACTCATCTGAATCAGTTCATTTTGTTTAGCTACAACTACTCTGCGACAATCTCTTCAAAAGAACAACTGACTAAAGTGACACTTGAAATTACTTTGGATTCTTACCTGATAAGAATGAAAAAAAAAAAACAATAGACGAGAAAAACCGAAAACAGCAACAGCTAAACACTAGGAAAACAATATTTTTTACTTCATATTTGGTTAAAAAAAATCTCTTCTTGTAACGAACTTCATTTGGTATAATTTCCTTCTTAATTCATGTATTTTTGTTGGTCAGTTATCAACAAAATAAATGAAAAAACAAATAACATTTGAGGTAAAGTGACCTGCGTCAAAAGCCGCTATTTTTCCGCGGCCCAAACACAAGCTGTTAAAACAAAAGGGAAATATTCATAATGTCAAATAATGTCTTACTGTTAACCGCATAACCAAAAATACAAGAATAGCATCTTTTAAACTCATTTCACATGACAAAAAGCATCTGCTTTAAGAACCAAAACCCTGCATCTGTCCCCGCGGCACCTAATTTAACCTGAGAGTCTGTATGTTTGTTTGTATGTTATGTTATTCTGTCAGATAAATATGCTTTAAGCACATTCATGTTTTAGAGAAAGTGACCCACCCGCAGTTAAGCTTTATTTCTGAATACAAGACCCGTGACCAGCACCAGCATCACAGATCTCTATTCTTCTGAATCAAGTAAAATGATAAACTTTGTTAAATATTGCATTTATATGTATTACACGGCAGCATTAGTCTGTTATTTGTTAAAATCCGCATGCGTTTCATATGTTTTTGAATGGTTCAGGTGAGTTAATGATTAATGTGCCATTAAATAAATGAAATAAGCTATGGCCGAAAACAATATGTACTGGATATGTTCACTCTTTTCCTATATAACGTTTGCAGCCTTTGATGCCGTTGACTATAATGGAATAAGTGACCAAATGGACTGATCAGCATAACGGCAAGTCTATGCCAAATAGAACTGAGCGCGCATGGTGAACTGCAAGAGGATAATTGCGATAAGTGCACATCTCCTGTGGGCCCTTTAAATGGTCTCGCGAATTGTCTCACAGCACACATGCGCGATTGTTTTTCTTTCTCACAAGGCTGATTCTTCACTGACTCTTCTTTTTCCTTGCGCGATCACTTTCTATTTCTTGATGATTTTGCCTTGAGCCATGGCTGCAGCCGGTGGTCAGTATAGCTGAGCACAGGCAAGGCGAAAACAGAAGCTGTCAAGTCAGACGGGTCATAGTTTTCTGCAGTGCATGACAGATCATGTGGTGTGGTCAATGATTTATTTATTTATTTATTTATTTATTTATTTATTTATTTATTTATT
>CAIGQZ010032266.1:10496193-10557202 GCA_903798205.1 Danio tinwini | reverse complement strand
ATTTATTTATTTATTTATTTATTTATTTATTTATTTATTTATTTATTTATTTATTATTGCAATAACAAAACAACAGGCACAGTATATACAAATTAAACAGAATATCTGTACAAATAATAGGTTCCCAATAATAACAGAATTTTTAATTAAATTGAAATATTATAACATATAAAATATAGTATTTGTGACAATTAGCTTTATTTCGTAGATTTGAGTTTTTAATTAAAACATTATCGCAACACTACTTGGTATCATAATACTTCAGCTAGTATAGTATTAGGGCCTAAATTTATGGTAACGTGACAACCCTAATACACACACACACAGATACACATACACACTCTGTCATGCACTGCAGTGTATGTGCGCGTCTGACTCTGAGCTCCAGCAGTCACCCCAGAGAACATATTGTTGTTAAATAAATATATAGTTGTTAAACGTAATATTTAATTAATCTTGTCTCTATCTAATGGCTCTTCTGTCTTTTGAATCTATCAGGTAATGTGTCACAGCGTCAGTACACTGCTTCAATCTTTCGCTTTCATGCATGTACCAAGTCGACACCATTATAACGACACGGATTACTCTGCCTATTTATCCTTCGGAAAAATTGATTGACAGGTGGTAACTCATCTTTATTTTTTTATGATTTGGTTATAGGGTAAAACAAAGACCATGCGGGTCAGGTAGTTGAAACGGTAGGTCACAAATAATTAATTTGTTATGAATTAATTAATTATTCACAAATAATTAATTCACCACCTCCTATGACGTAGATGACATCGTCCATCCTGATGTTTCACATTAGTCATCTTACGATGCCAAATTGGTTGACATCGCCCAACCCTCCTTTCAGCCTGTTTGTTTATTTATTTTTTGCTTTTATTTTTACCTGGTTTCTGAAACCATTCTTTGCCGAACTCACACCTCGCTGTCAAGGTCAACTCAGCTCTGTATCCCAAGTCTATTGGCGTATATGGTGAGCTACTGGGCAAACTGGTAACACGGGAAAAGCTGTCCATACGGAGGCAAGCGATTAGTACCGCTAAAAGAAGCAGAACTTTAGTGGTGTCATACCACCCCATAGTGTTCATTTTAAAGACGAAATGCAGCTATACGTACCTCTATAAATATTCACAATGAGCCTTTGTTGAATTTTATTCAATCCTAACTGAGATATTTCATCTCAGTCACAATAACTGGGACATACAGGTCAAAGTCATTTGACTTTGGCACACAATAAAAATAAAACATTATAACATAAAGTAAGCACAGGCAACAAAATGTGCTCTCTGAACTGTTGCCTACTTATTATTATTTTTTTATCTTCATGCAGCTACCAGAAGTGCTGGCATGTGAAAAATCAATGAATTAGAATGATCTGTGGTTTATGCTGCATAGACGTATATTAGAGAGATTTTTAAATATAAATAGGCTGCATTTAAAACTTAATTAGCTTAGGCTATTTCTGTATTTGAATTTTAGTGTCAGTTTTTTGTCTTCAGTGCTGCAGTGCAGAACAGCAATCAAACACATGAACACTATTTGTGGATGTAATAGTAGTTCTTATTGTGGCTTTCCTTGTTTCTTATCAACAAGGGCCGTCGCATTGGCAGCAGCGCTGGTCGACTAGGTTTTTGGCAGGCTGGATTAACCAATGGGCATTATGGGCACAGGCCCAGGGGCCCGTGCGCACTTGGGGCCCCTGTGAGGGAGGAAAAAAATGCTGATTTTGGAGTGTATTTAGGCTAAGTGCAAATAGCGCACCTCGTTGGAATAAGCTAGTTGAGTGTTTCCCGCCAGCGCCGTTTGATCGACACAGACAAGATAACTAAAGAGTGCAGTGGACAGCAGGTGGGAGTGGCGGAGCTTGTAAAGTGCATGATAACATGTTTTGAGGTGATCAATCATGAAGCGGTTCAAATCCAGCATCTGATGAACACCTTCTTCTTCCCCCTCCATAATATATCAGATTGAAAATACATTTATTTTCAATAGAAAGGAAATGTTTTTGTTTAAAAATTTTAATAAAGTATATAAAATGAGTCACAGGGTATTTAATAAGGATAATAAGAATAATAAGTATTCTATAAACAGTTATTTTCCACCTGGTGTTAAATGTTAGCGACATCTTAATATAATTAATCTGTATTTACAATGTTAGTTGCCCTGCTTCACCCATATTCTCTGACCTCATGGAGAGAGAGAGACAGAGAGAGAGAGTGAGAGAGAGACAGAAAAAGCCCCTGAAGAGGAGAGAGACAGGAGAGAACTGGTTTAGTGTGTGTGATTTCGGATACTTTCAGCTTTATAATCAAGTGCTTTTTGCCTACTCTTCTTCATCCCGAGGGAGACAGTAGGAATCATTAATCAGTGTTTGGATTATGGAAGACTCAGATTCATAGAACTGGATTGGAGAGGTGTTATATCCAAATCATATGCATTATAAGTTTGTAGAAGTTATACATTAACAATACCCTTAAATATAAATTTTTAGTACTGCTTCAGTGAACTTGAACAAGTATATTAAAATCCATTAATTTACACTAGTTATATTACTATTTTTTTTATCAAAGTGTGCTTTAAATGCTTTTAAAATCAGATTAATATTTGTATTTGTATCATACTGTAAATATATGTACTATGTCATTTATTTAAAATATGTGGGCAAAATATTATAGATTAACTTTATTTAAAAAATTATTAAAAAAGAATTATTTATTTAAAAAATATTATATTAATCTTACTAAACTATAGGGGTGCGGCCTTGTAGGGGGCCCTACAAGACATTGTGCCCAGGGGCCTCTGAATTCTTAATCTGGGCCTGGTCTTTGGTACTACTGTTATTTAAGAAAATCTGGTACTGTATTGTTTAATTTTTTTAAAGTACCAAACTAGTACCAGGTCTTGTGAATACACTATTTCAAACTGCATCTACCCTTTCACATACTTGATGCCAATACCTCAATCTGACACCTTCATCTCTTTAGTTTAATCTCTTTACACCTGAGCCATTGTGCTTTTCAGGTCAACATGTTAATAAACCAGAATAGTCGCCACAAACCTTGACAAAGCATTCCTCTCAAATTCCCCTGTACTGAATTGTGTCTCAGCTGCCAAGATCATTAAGTGATTCATTCAGTATGTATTGGGTCACGCTGTTGACTCAATCCCCCGAGGGAAAGAAATAGCATGTGAACTAGTGTGGTGGCCTTGAGGACAGACTGTAGTGAATTAGTCGAAACTCAAATCTCAAAAGACATTTTGGTTTATTTGACCCATCTGTGCCTTTTGTCAAAGACTTTCTCTCGCTCTCTCTTTTGAGGGTGCTAACAGCGCTAACTGTCTCAGCAATATTATCCACTAACAGGCATGTTGCTTGGATACGAAATGACTTCAGTTTTGGTTTCAGTGCTTTGAAAATGACCGTGGTGAGTGCTTTCAGTCTTTCAGACCTGCTGATAGTGGATTTAATAATAATTCAATATTTGCTGCCTTCAGTTAAGTCATGTTTACCTGATAGGCAAGGCATTGTTTGGTTGGTTTCTTGTAAATGTGGCTGAAAGACAGCAAACCACTCCAGATTAATCTGCCTCTGTTTTACGGGAATGTCCAAGCTTTTCCTGACTTGTCAGAGCTACTCAACCTTAACACAATATTGTAATGGCTCTCTCGTAATGAGATTTGACACCTGAAAGCTTTCCAGACACTAACAGAGATGTTCACAGGTCTGAGTCAAGCTTGAGGACTTTAAACATGAGTGCGAAGTCTCTTAAGGTCATGTGATAGATATCTAAACCTTTTTAAAGTGCTGTATTAAAAAAAAACATTATGAAAAACATAAAAAATGTCTTTTATCATCATTTTTCAACTGGTTTGGCCATGTGACCCAAATTATCCCATGACCATTAAGCTGGGACCCATTTTTTTATTATATTTTTAGTTATTCCATTGTTTATTCGTTTCCATTGCTCATTCCATTCTTGATACCAATTGGTAGGTGGGCAAAAGGATCATTTAATGCAGATAGTTCATGTTCAAAATAAATGCACTCCCCTTAGAATGCAGATTTTGGATTTGTGCATAAAAAAACAGTTGATGGAAACACCAAGATGCGCATAAATTAAATTTTTTTGCATAAAAACATATATGCATAACTGAGTAGGATAAACTTTTTATTCGATAAGAAAAGATGCGCATAAACTAGGATGGAAACACTTTTACCAAATAAATTCCAGTATGCGCATTAAAAAGGTCATTTAATTTTGTTTTAAGAGATCATGTGAAGATAAAAATGTGTTATTCTAAGTGAAGTTTATTTATAAAACTAATAAATAAACTTTATTTATTTATTTTAAACTAATTTCGAGAGGATCACGTGATTATGATTGAACACGGCTGGTTCTGCATTAACTATTTATGATCCACCAATCAGACGATTTTTAACCCACTATAAAGAGCCAGGGTTTCTCACTACAGTCATCTTCGATTTGAAGAATCCCCCCTTCCACCCCTACTTCTCCACTTTTCCCTTCATAGGGCGGCACGGTGGCCCAGTGATTAACACTGTTGCCTCACAGCAAGAACGTCACCGGTTCTAGTCTTTTAACAGGCCGGCTGTCGTTTCTGTGTGAAGTTAGCATGTTCTTCCTGTGCTCGCGTGGGTTTTCCCCGGGTTCTCCGCTTTCCTCCCACATTCTAAAAACATGCATTACAAGTTAATTGATCAATCTAAATTTAGCACTACAGTCAAACTCTCATCTAGCAGCATATCTCTTCATAGCAATCATTTTCTGTCATCAGCTCTTATCAAAAAAAAAAAAAAAAGGGCAGGGGGGACACCACGCGATCATTGCGTGTTGGCATACCGCCTTCTGAGACACAAGTCATTTATTAAATAAATATTTTTACTGTTGATATTTAGCTCAAGATAATCAGGAAGTGACGATTTTGTTCTCTTTGACTCATTGGATGGAAACGTTGCTTTATTTGCACGTCTTGTATGCAATATTCCAGTTATGCGCTTAAATTTAATTTGCATCTTTGGATGGAAGCATAGCTAGTGACAGTTGCAGGAGCCTTAATTCATCTGCCTAATCTCATGGACATCAACATGTGCTTCCAGAGGAATTGTTCATTGACCAACTTTTAAATATTCTCAATATTTGCGACTCGGTATGTAGCACGTTACTATGAGCTATTAGATATGCCTATGCCATTTACATGTGCACACACAATCTCTCTCTCGTGTGCTCATTCCCTTTCTGTCTGCTAGTAATCGATTTAAAGAGGGGACTAAGAGATCCAACATGTCTTAATTAATTCAATTCAATTCACCTTTATTTCTATAGCGCTTATACAATGTAGATTGTGTCTTAAGCAGCTTCACATAGAAGATTATATTAAATCGAAACAGTGTCAGTCCAGTTTTCAGAGTTTAAGTTCAGTTTAGTTCAGTTCATTGTGGTTTAATAATCACTACTGAGAGTCCAAACACTGAAGAGCAAATCCATTGATGCGCAGCTCTACAGATCCCGAACCATGTAAGCCAGTGGCGACAGCGGCGAGGAAAAAAACTTCACCAATTGGCGAAAGTGAAGAATTAAAAAAACCTCAAGAGAAACCAGGCTCAGTTGGGCATGACCATTTCTCCTATGAGCAAACGTCTTGTGCAGAGCTGGAGTCTAGGCGCCGGAGGCTGGGGAATGCTGGACCTCAGCAAAGACTCGTCTGTCCCTGGAGCATCACAGGAATCAGTCTCATGCTCTGGTCTTGGATCGAATCAGTGGCTCTGCATAGTCTGAGGGCTTCGGGATGAGTATCCCCAGGTGGAAATAGAGAATAAAAAGAATAATTAGCATAGCTGCTGTTTATAGTGTATATAAACGAGATGCAAAAACCTGCGTGGGGCACACTCGTGCATCATACCGCTAAGTGTATGCTTTGCTAAAAAGATAGGTTTTTAATCTAGTTTTGAATTGCGAGAGTGTGTCTGAGCCTCGGACATTATCAGGAAGGCTATTCCAGAGTTTAGAAGCCATGAATGAGAAGCCTCAACCTCCCTTACTCGACTTTGCTATTCTAGATACTACCAGAAGCTAGCAGAGTTTTGAGATCTTGAAGAGCGGGTTGGATTGTAGCGAGACAGAAGGTTGGTTAGATAAACAGGAGCTAGATTAATTAAAGCGTTTATAGGTAAGAAGCAATACTTTAAAATTAATATGAAACTTAACAAGCAGCCAGTGTAAGGAGGATAAAATTGGGGTGATATGATCATATTTTCTAGACCTGGTCATGATAATTGTATAATAATGATAGTAATATCTGCTCAAATATTGTGCTGCAAAGAGCAAAACTAGTTTTTGCTTTAAGTTTATTACTTGCCGATTGAACACAGAATAAGCACTACACTAAACACTAACAATTCTCAGTCATACATGTCTAGAATTTTACGTATTGGTAATCTTAACTGTCAAGCCTACCTGCAGCCTACATGCTCTAACATTGTATCAGATTTTTATGGTACATACAAAACTTCTCCATCATATTTTCTGCACTGTGGTATAATAAGCTCTAGGAAATGTTCTTTCGATTGATTATTAAAAATCTCTTTAGTAATTGGTTAAAGCCAATGCTGATGCTTGCCACTTACAAAAAGTAATATACCGCTAGACCGCTTTTGTTTTGCCATAATTACAACATAGGCTCATATACAAGCCCTATATACATTTCTTGAGATTGTGAAGTATGTGGCCAGAAGTACATATGGCTGGATTTCATTTTTTAAACGAACGGTACGGGGCGGTATGACGTTTCAATTTTCGCGCTTACCAGCTGACCGCTTACCTCAGTACGGACAGCTTTCCCTCTGAAACCAGTTTGCCCCGTTAGCTTGCCATGTACATCGGCGGACTTGAGATGCAGAGAGGAGTTGACCACGACGACAAGGTTCGATTTTGGTGAAGAACGGTTCCAGAAAGCAGGTAAGACAAAAACAGAATCCAAAAAATAAAACAAACAAGTAAATAACAGGGTGAGAATGTGGTAAAATCTAAAAAACGTGGTAAAAATCTGACGAGGGCTTCTGAATTGCTTTTGAAAATTGTTGGTTGTGTTTAAGGTGGGTCAGTCGATTGGTCAGTCAGTCAGTCAAACAGTCAGTCAACAGCGGCCTCTGTTGAGTTTACGCGAGAACAGCAGGCGTAAATGGCACTCTCGAGACAAATTTAAAATCTCAAAAAGCGTACACAGCGGCCTCTCGTGGATTTGCGGAAACAAAAACTGCAAAAAAAACATACCCCTGGGACATATTTCACAGTCTCCAGACATGTATGTAGGGGTTCGTTTTCAAAATGAGCCTGGGTTGAATAATTAGCATTTCTCCCGTTGAACATGAACTAGACGCCACGGTTACATCTTGACTAAAACAGCATTTCGGAAAAGTTTTTTTTTTCAACACAGGCTCATTGTAGATACGTACTCATGTCTACATTTCTGGAGAGTGTGAATTATGTAGCCAGAGGTACGCATGTCTGCGTTTCATCTTTAAAATGAATGCTATTGGGCGGTATGATGTTGCCGACGGTTTCAGTTTTTTTTTCGATACCAGCTGACTACTTAACTCCGTACAGATGGCTTTTTCAGTATTGGCAGTTTGCCCAGTAGCTCGCCACATACGACAATAGACTTGGAACCAGGTAAAACCAAAGCAAAAAAACAAAACAAATAAACAAGAGGCTGAAAGCATGGTGAAAGCATGCAGGCGCAACTGCTTTTCCTTTTCTAGATTGCTTTTGAAAACACTGGGTTTGGTTTAGGAACGAAGGTGGGTGGGTGGGTGGATGAGTCAGTCAGTTGACAGCAAGCTGGCCTAGTTGACTAAAGTGTATATTGTGCCCTCTGGTGGATTTATGCGAGAAGATTATGCACAAGAGAAGTTTAAGATAATCAAAAATGTACACAATGGCCTCTGGTGGAATTTTAAAAACTGTGATCAGATGTACCTCTAGTTACATATCTCGCTGTCCCCAGAAATGTAAACCTGGGTACATATCTGTAATGAGTCAAAATTTTTTCTTTTTTCACAAAATGCACATGAATTGCATAGGACAGAAGCGTCAACAGCTTTCAGACACGTCTTTCAAGATTTAAAGTTCTGCCAAAGACTGTAGAATACACAAGACATGTCACTTGTATCTTTTTTGAATGGGGAAAAGTGTAACTGTCAATATGGTGAATTAAGCCTCGCCTACTAGTACAGGAGCCAGTCATCGATCGCTATATGGTAAAAAAAAGCCCGCCTTCTAGTACAGGAGCCAATCATCAACCGTTATAGATTGACGATACTCTAGGGGAGGGGGTTGGACCAGACGTGAGTTTCTGCAGATTTTGTGTGATTTGGAGGTTTAGAAATGAAACTAAGGGGACAGTTGTTGTTCAATTTTATTAGTGATTCCTAATATGAAAGTTAATCATAAGCTTGGCAAGCAATTATGGAGAATTTGATGTTTCCCCATTCAGACAGATTGCCCGAGCATACTGCCCGAGAAGCGTTTTAAAGATGGCTGTCGAGTGAAATTACTTGCCTTAAAGGGACTTTGGTTAGGCATCACCAAACACACTCTTCAGCTGAGAAACACTGTCTCATGACATCCATTTTATTGTTTAATTTACTCACCCTTTGGCAAGATGTGGGCAACTTTTTAGCTGAATCCATTGGCCTTGGTCATTCAGAATCATTGCACTTCGAGGGTCAAAAAGATATACAGCAGTGATCATCAACTGGCGGCCCGCGGGCCAAATCCGGCCCGGTGAACCATTCAATTCGGCCCGCGACTGGATTCCAAAATTGCGAGGATCTAAAAGAAAATAGTGGTCCACACTAGGGCTGTGCAATTAATCGAAATCAAATCGCAATATGACATGTATATTATTTAACTTCCCACGCTCAGAGCAAATGCATGACTGCCGTCTGTGTGACAGTTGTCTGTGTGTGACAGCCTTACTAGCCAATCGAGTGAGCATGCTTTCGTACTGCCCAATCAGAATTGCGCAACTGAACTATGCTTAACGCCTACAATAACAAACAGGAAAGCGCGAACGGCAGCATGAGGAGCGTCTTGCTAAAAAGCAGGGGCGTAGATTTAGCATGGACGGAGGGGACGCGGAGGAGGACCAACTATTGAAATGTCCCCACCAATAATTTAATTCACTTAAAAAAATCACGCTGTCAATATTAACCTAGACATGCCAACCTAGAAAGGCTGTGCCTTTCCCTGCTGTCATGTGAGAGCCTGTAGCTGCGTTCAAGAAAGCAGCGCCAAAACAGCGCAGGTGAATTCCCCGTGCAAGAATGAGGTGTGTGAGGTCTGACACACACAAGTGAGGATGGCGGCAGCAAAAAAGGACATAAAGAGCTTTTTCAACGAAAAGTCACATAAACTCGAGTTCGCTACGGAATGAGTCCATCATGATAATGGCGTTAATGCTCATGTTTCGTGCTTTAACGCACAGTCTGTCGTTATAGCAGGCTGATAAAGTCTGTGAATAATATGCCCTGAAAACTAACTGCAGAATAAACAGCTAAATTCAAAAGTATATGATCCCTGCCTGCCAGTTCTCCTGATCTCTCATGTGCAATTTCGATTGAAACAGTTTGTCAGAAAAACTCCAGCCTGTCCTCCATCTTATATTAATACTTATATATGAGACATGTTTCATTTGCACTATGGCTAAAATAAAGGGAAGTCTTTATTAAACTTTTTCTTTATCAGTTAATAAACATTCTTTAACCATTACACTGTCAGGCCTGTAGCCAGCTTTTTGAATGGGTTATTTTTGGAGTTATTCGCCTGATTTTCTATTTAATTATGAGGTATAAATATTACATTTTAGTGACATTTTAAGAACTAATTTTTGCTGCATTATCTTGTCGGATGGTTATCATAACCACACTTTTTGATGTACCAAAATATATTTTAAACCATTTTGTCAAATTGCTTATCACACAATGTCACTATTTTAAGTGTTTATTTACAAATGTGCATTTTAACTGTAAGTTTAATATTGCAGTTTTATAAAAAATAATGAAAATTTATAATAAACAAATGAAAATATGCTTTTTATATACAAATTTCTTATCTTTCATTACACACAAACACACATATATAAGTACAATTTCAGAGATGTTTGCTAATATAAATTAATATCTTTTAAGCTCCCTTTTAACTAACACTGGCTGCATTTTAGTAGTAAGTAGCTAAAATACAGATTATTGAATTATACACTTGACTACAAAATTAAATCGCAAATTGAAATCGCGATATCTGTCAAAAAAATCACAAAAGTATAAGAATTAAAAAGTATAAACATTAAACATAATGTTAAGCCAAAATGAGATTTTTATTTGATTTTCTTCTTGGGGGTCCGGCCCCCAAGGAGACTGTCTCGTAAAATTCTGGCCCTCTGACAAATATAGTTGATGACCCCTGATATACAAGCAACACAAAAATAATACCAGCGGCTCCAAATGATCTGTGAAAGACACTACATTATTAATTTCAATCCACAGGCTTGGTCAGCAAGCAGTCCCACATGTGTCTTATGTAGTAAAAACCAGAAAGCATGTTGAACATTAGTAATAAGCCTGTTATTACAGAATTGCAAAATGCCAGCTATAAAGCTTTTCATTTTGTTGCTTCATTCATTCATTCATTTTCTTTTCTGCTTAGTCCCTTTATTAATCCAGGGTCGCCACAGCGGAGTAAACCACCAACTTATCCAGCACATGTTTTACGCAGCGGATGCCCTTCTAGCCGCAACCCATCTCTGGGAAACATCCATACACTCTTATTCACACTCATACACTATGGACAATTTTAGCATACCCAATTCACCTGTACTGCATGTCTTTTGGAGTGTGGGGGAAACCGGAGCACCCGGAGGAAACCCACGCGAACACGGAGAACATGCAAACTTTACACAGAAACGCCAACTGAGCCGAGCCGAGGCTCGACCAGCGACAGCACTACCTACTGCACCACTGTGTCGCCTTTGTTGCTTCATTCCATGAATATTATCCAATCACTGTTTTTTCTTCCCTGAACATAACAGTGTTCGCAAAAATCTCAGATTCAGTCCTATGGGATGTTCTTCAAAGCTTTTAATAACTCAAGGGAGAGAAGCACAGTAAAGGGTCAATTGCTGTTTATAAATAAATGTAGGCAGACGTGTGTAAATGTGTTGGTAGCTCTGGCTTCATAACAGTGTTTCAGTCCTGTAATCTATTTTTACAGCTTAATTTCCATCGGCTGGCTATTGTAAACATTGATGTTTGTGTACATTGTTTAACTTGGTCTTTCCTGTAACATCTCATGATGCAACAGGACACAGTACTTGCCTTCCTTTTGCGAACTGTCAAGCTGCTGTTGTTATTGAGCGAGCATTATGTTTTGAATTGGAGGGCCTGTGGTTCTCTGTGCACAGGTAGATTGTGATGGACGTCACTTTATGGAGTGGAGAAACTGTGTGCCAGAGCAGGCTCAGAAAAAAAACACTCGCCTGCCAAGGGTAGCTCATGCTATCATCAACCCGCTGACTGTGCCAACTGGGTTTCAAATGAGCTGCAGACTCTCTCACACATCCTTGTTTTGTCAACACTAACATTTTAAAATGTCCTCTACAACTTCCTTGTTACTTTGGCATGTCTTATTAAAATGCTGTAGATGCTCTCAGCTGTTGTTTGGTGCTGCTCTTCTGCTGGTGACCTTTTGACTAGAGCTGCACAGCTAATTGCATAAATAATGAAGGCAGCTAATTGTGAAAAATGCAGTGTTTCATTTGTGTCTTTTTGCATTTAAAGAAATAGAATTGATTAGAATTGATAATCAAAATAGTCATTTTACTATTCTCCCTTTCAAATTTGATGCACCCTGTGAAAAGCTAGACGCCCAGCTGAACGCTATTGGTTTACAGAGATACATCATTCGCTTACGCAACAAGCCAGAATGAAAACAAAGAAGCCGCCATGTTTTAATACACAGCCGAGAGATTACAGCATAATTATATATACATATAATAATGAGCCCTGTTCGACCCGGGCTCAAACGAACCTTGTCGTCGTCTTGATGAACAGCCACAAAGCCAAAAAGAAGAGCAGATTTTACCCTGTGCCCCGTAGTTTTTTACGAGCCAGTTTGACGCGTGAACTGTTTAGCTTCTATATTTGAAATAACAAACTTCTTGAGCTGATGATAAAAACGTGCGCTTGATTACTGACGTGCTTTTGAAACCTGATCCTGTCAGAAACTGACAAACGCGAGAGTGACGCACGAAAAAACAAAGGAGAAGCCGGAAAAAAAGGAGCACATTATTTTTTCATCAACCGTGAACAAACTGCCATGTTTAACTATTATTATCACCTTTTGGACTATTATGAACTCTGAATGATTAAATTATTTTCTAACAAGAGGCTACACGTGCTGCTGATGATTAAAGACACATTTAATCATGAGAGGTCTGACTGTGGGCTGTATTTCATGTTGTTTTGAACCTAAATAAGGACTAAATGTATTCTGTATGTAGTTTTTCTGTAAGTGGTAGCATATCGGAGACTGTAAGGGTCTGTATGTGTTTTATATATGTTTATGTATGTTTATTTATTTATTTATTTTATATAATTGCAGACGTTACAGTAGGCTATTTCGCACTGTCATTGATCTGCAGTTATAATCAACTCATGTTCATAAAAAAGTTAGTAATAAACATTTATACAAAAGTATTTATGTGTGTAAAGCATCTGTTTTGTGAGTAGTGCTTCTCATATGATATGTTAGTGACCCGTATTGTAGACATTTTCTTGAGCGAAAATGAAGTTGACTGCAACTTTCTGTCGTACACCTCGCCCACCAAAAGAGTACCATTGGTACCCTTTTAGCAGTGGAAACGCAAGCCTGATAAAGGTGACCCGTACCGTACCATACTGGACCAGTCAGTGGAAACAAGCCATTACATGCTTCAGCACAACAGGTCTGTTAAATAAAATATTAATATAAATAAAGTTGCAGTGAAATATTCACAATTTTAGAGTAGCCTATATTAGGCTAAATACTTTTCTGTTAATGACAATCCATATTGTGCCCATCAGTTTCACTTTAATTAATTTAATCAACCACTTTGAACACAAAAAGCCAGCCTTTACAAACTTTTTACAGCACTTAAAATATTCCCCACAGAAAAAAAAAACTCAGTTGGAAGGATGAGACAACAGAAACTCGATGTGAGAATAATTTTATGGAGTGGCGCACGTCGTGTCTGTCTCACTAAGACAAAGCGTGCAGCCCTCTGGTATCTGCGGACACAAAACAGCACTTCAAAGGGAAGAAATGAGTGCGTTGAGGATCTGTTCAATGTATTATTGAGCTTTTTCTAATTGAAAGTTTCAGGTAGGCCTACTTTGTGTGTGAAGAGCAGGTAGTATCCCTCTCTACTCCAGTGTTGCGAATGCGATCTGCTGATCTAACAGACACAACGCAACAACATTTAGAAACAGCAATAATCTCCATGTTGCAGGTCAAAATGAACTCATTTAATGCAAAACTAAATGCATTTCTTTACTGATTACTTATATTAACAGGAACAAATAGTCTTGGGGAAAGTTTTTAGAGTTATCATGAACGCGACAAGCAGCTTGTAAATGAATGGGGAATGATTGACAGGCGCGGTGGCGGGAAGTGCTGAAGTGAACATGAATTTAGCAACGTGAATATTCATCTGTACTTCACATTAAACTATAGAATGGCTTCAGAACATTTGGGATATAGTAGGCCTACATGACAACTTTCTAGTGCCTTATAATAGGCTACTTTTATGTCTTTTGTTGGCTTATAAATTACACAGAATATAGTGCACGCGCAAGATCGGATTTGGATCAGTACCAGCTGGTCGATACCGATCCAGCAAAAATATGCGTTATCGAACCGATATCCGATCCAAGTATCGGGATCGATGCATCCCTACTTACTGATATTACAAAATTTGCCATATTTTACTTAACCAAACCATATTTGTAACATTGTAATTATTAATATATTTTAAGGTGTGTGGATTTGGTTGAACAACTTAATGTTCTGACTATGATGTAGTTTTTTTTAACTTGAGGTTGATGTGTCAAACTGCTTTTATTAGTCAAGTCAAGACAAGTTCAGCTTTATTGTCATTCCGCTACATGTGTAGACATACAGCGGAAAGAAATGTTGTGTCTCACAAGGCCACGGTGCTACATAAATAAACATAATAATAATAAATATGAACACAACACTGGACATACAGCAAGAGCTATTTTAAACCTATACATACAGTAACTAACATACCAGAGAAGTAATCTAATATACTAACTACTAACTATGCATATACTCTACATAATAGCTCAGATTAATGCATATGTATCTATGTAAATGTATATTAATAGTCCTGTCAATCCATACAAGATCAATGTATTATTTTTCAGGAAGATGTAAGCATTAAAACCTAATGGCAATGAGTAACTTATTACACAAGGTAACTTGTGTAAGTCTTAAGTCTTATAAACTTGTTACATAATGTCAAATTAGTGTGTAACTGTGATAAAGTTATTCAGATTTTTTTTTACAGATCTGCTTAATGAGTTTAAATGAGTTTTCTTTAGTAGAACATGAGAAAAGATTTTTGGCTAGGACCATGGTGATTTATTAAATGCAAGTCAATGTGTACACTAAAAAATGCTTTTCTTACTTAGATTTCTGGTCTTGTTTCTAGTCCAAATATCTAAAAATTCTTAAATCAAGAAGAATTTTCTAGACAAGCAAAACATGTCTTGTTTTAAGAAATAATATGCCAATATTAAGTGAGTTTTTCCCTTAAAACAAGCTAAATAATCTGCCAATGGGGTAAGCAAAATAATTTTATGTCAAAAGGAAAAACAAGATTATTTTGCTTACCCCATTGGCAGATTATTTTGCTAGTTTTAAGGAAAAACTCACTTAATATTGGCATATTATTTCTGAAAACAAGACATTATGTTACTTGATTTAAGAATTTTTAGATATTTGGACTAGAAACAAGACTAAAAAATCTAAGTAAGAAAAGCATTTTTTTGCAGTGTACTTTGGGAGTCAAAAAAACTAAATAAAATGAAAAAAACTATTGCTCCTGATTGCTGAGCTCTTATGCAAAGAAATGACCATTATGGTTATTACGTTGAGGTGTTTTTTTAAACTAGTTAAGTTTAAAGTGCATACGTTTTGTTTTGATTACACTTGGCGTCCACTCCAGCATTTTTAACCCAGGAAAAAAGTGTATTTTGACAATGCAGAATTCCCCATATTAGTTTATTTTAGTTTGAAATAAGTGGTGGGGGGTCATATTGTTTTATAATTAACAATAATAATTTATTATATTATAATTTATACATAATTTAATATAATATAATTTATAATATAATTTTATATTAAGCCACTGTTACGTATTTAAGTTGTTATATTGGAGGTACCATTAAGTGAGTTTCTACTGGTGCTGGGTGAAAATAAGAGAAATCACAACAAACAGATATGTGAAACAAAAATAACAATTTATTAAACAATGATATATATGAATTTTGAATGTAATTTAAATGACCAAATGAAACGAAAAACAGGAGTGTTGCCAAAACAAAGAAATAAATACAACAAAACAATCTAACTATACCCCAATAAACTAACTAACCAAAGAAAAATTTAGAAAAAAATATGCATACGACGCTTCACTGAGAAGTTTCACAAACTAATTTCGAGAGGAGCATGTGATAGAATTAACTACAGCTGATCCCCATCACTATCTAGCCAATCGTATCATTTCAAATTTTATTTAATTATCCAGCCTAAACTTCATTTCTCATCTTCGTTTCGGAAACCCACCCCCATCCATCCCTTCTCCCTCCTCCTCAGTTTTTGATTTTGGGCGACACGGTGGTTCAGTGGTTAACACTGTTGCCCCACAGCAAGGAAGTCAAGTTGGTTCAACGCTAGCTGAACCAATCGACACTCTTTGTGCGGAGTTTGCATGTTCTCCCCGTGTTTGCGTGGGTTTTCCCCGCATACTCCGGTTTCCTCCCACACTCAAAGCATGCAACTACAGTTAAAGTCATAAGCACCTACTAAGTTCAAACCGGCATAATTGGCGGTCTATTCTCAGGAAGTTATCGAGAACTACCTGATCTCGTATCCCTCCTAATGCTTATTGACCAGGCGGGAGCCTTGGGCTCATCTATCTCTGAGCTCAGGGTTCTCTCCCAGTACAGCATGCCAAACCAGCTAAAATAGTCAAGCATTATCTAAGTGTGAACTCTTGAAACTGCTCAAACTATTCAATACATAATTACAGTGTGGCAACTTCTCCATAAACTAACTAACACAAAGACTATTCTACTCAGAATTCACGTAAAAAATACAATATAGCTATGTTTCCATCCAAAAATGCAAATTAACTTTATGCTTAAAACTGAATAATTGCATAAAAGATGTGCGAATAAAGCAGCGTTTCCATCCAACGAGTCAAAGCAAACAAAATGGTCCCTTCCTGACTAACTGGCGCCAAATATCAACAGTAAAAAACGGAATTTGCTGTGGTAGGAGAAGCTGCGTCCATCTTTTCTTCATTTAATAAATGACTTAAATCCTGACACGCAGTGAACGCGCGGTGGCGTTTGAAGACGTGAGACGCGGAGCACAGATGCTCTGGATTCTGGAGGTCATTAATACTATAATAACAGTAAAACTGAAATGGTTAAGGCGTATTAGAATGAACAAAACAACATTTCAGATGTTTTACAGTGTGCTCAGCCTACTAGTTTATCCATTTGCATACCTTTTTATAATCACATGTGTTTGTGCGATAAAAGTGTTTCCATCATAGTATATGCGCATATTCTCTTATCGAATAAAAAGTTTATCCTACTCAGTTATGCGCATATGCTTTTTATGTGCATTTTCAAAATTTATGTGCATCTTGGCATTTCCATCGACCGTTATTTTATGCGTATACGCAAAATATACATAAAAATAGGTGGATGGAAACGTAGCTATTGTTAGCAATTAGCAAAACAAAAGCTTATTTTGTAATCCAATTCTCATAAAGTTCATTCGACATCCTAATAATCGGGTAAATTGAGCTACAAAAGCTTATTCTAACAATAAAGCAGTTAAAGGAGAGACAAAGTAAACAACAACAATAACAAAAAATATATAAACATGATATAACTTGCTGGCTGACACAAGTGAGGAGTTTGGTGAAGAATCAGATGCTCCTCCCTATCAGCGCAAGCGAACGGTCTTCCTGACCAATGGTCGCACACCTAGGCCTTAATTTACTGCTTCAGCAAACCACCCTGAGTGCATTAATGACAGCATGATACTTCAATTTAGCTGCATTTTTCAGGACATATAGGTATTCATTTTGTTTTGCGTGCATCTTCAGCTTTAATGTTCTACTGAGGGAAAAAAAAGACCTACATCTTGGATGGATTTTTAATTGAACCATGCCTTTAATGTGATACATTAACAAGTGTATAGTGTAATTAGTTTAAAACATTTAAATTATCTATAATGATCTATAATGTAGACCGGAAAATAATGTTATGACTGAAGCTTTGTGAAGTATAGTCTATTAGTCGTTTTAGTAATGCGGAGTGGAGTCCTCATGTAAACTTCTTCCTGTCTCAACCATTAATATCCTGGAGCAAAGTGGACAAGCTCTTTACCAGAAGTACTCTTTGTGTTTCTCTAATGGGGCTGCTATTTACAGCAGATATTTCTCAAAGGGGAGAGCGAGCAGATCACCGTTACCTGTGGAAGATGAAAGCACAAATAACTGATAAATACTTGCAGATTCATGTTGCTAGGGTTTTGTTGCCGCGTCTGACCCATAAAATGGAGCGAGACTGGAAACAGCTGGCAGACTCTTTATTTACCCAACAACAGCAACAACTCCCTACACTATGCTTTGAAAGCAAACTAGCAGCTTCCTGATTACTTTATGCACCAGTGCACTAACTATGGCTGCTTTTAAATCCTGTGATCTCTTCAGATCAACATTAAGGCAAATCTTTAACACAATGTACCTGCAGGCTACACTGTTATATTTGGCTCAGTCCTGGACTTTATGTACACTCTCATATGTCACTTAATCAGAGTGTAAAAAATCTTGATGGTTCCGTGGGTCTCCTCTTTCAAATCTGATCTTTATTTTGTATTTTATGTTGGATTCAAGTCAAGTGAATGACTGGGCCATTCTACAGCTTGATTTTCTTTCCCTGAAAGCATTTAAGAGTTTCCTTGGCTATGTTTTGGATCATTGTCTTGCAAATGTCCACCCTGGTTTCATCTTCATCATCCTGCTAATGTAGATGTTGGACTGAAGCAGCTAATATTAATTTACAATGAGGAAGGGCAGAGGGTTGCTAAAGAACTTGTGATTTCAGCTGCTATCTGGGCTTTCACTGCCTTTCTACACCTCCCTTTCTTCATGTTTTTAATACTTTTTCCCTGCGTCATTTTATTTTATTACACATAACTTAATTTGTACACTAATTAGTTTAGTTTTCTTTGCATATGCATTTCTTTGGTTGTTACCAACATCTGGTGAAAATCTTAAGTCAACAGCACTTTAGAAATATGTTTTCTGAGAAAAATTATGACCTGTTAAATACCCCCCCCCCCCCCCCCCAGTGTACATGTAACGTCTTATATGAATGGTTATGGCCATTCTAGTAACATAATTCTAGTAGTTCCATTGTTAATCTTGAAACTATTTTCAATCAAAAATAACTAACTAGAACTGTTTTAGTCAAAAATATACTGAAGTCAATATTACCTTCTTGTTTGTTGAATTGTTTTATAAAATCAACATCACATCTGCAGTTGTGTTCACTGCTCACAATTGATATTCAGCAAAATGTCACTCTTGTTTGTGTGATTTTTTTCCAACACAGACTTATTGGAAAAATGTACCCTGTACACATTTCTGGAGAGTGCAAATTATGTATCAAGAAGTACGCATGGCTGCATTTCATCTTTAAAACGAATTCTACAGTGTGGTATGATGCCGTCGACGACTTCTGTTTCTTTTTGCGCTACCAGCTGACCGCTTACGTTAGTGTGGACAGCTTTTCTGCTGTTACCAGTTTGCTCTGTAGCTCACCACATACGTCGGTGGACTTGAGATGCAGAGAGGAGTTGACCACGATAGCAGGGTTTGAGTCTGGCATAGAACGGTTCCAGAAAGCAGGTAAAACAAAAACAACATCCAAAAAAATTAAATAAGCAAGTGAATAACAGGGTAAGAATGTGGTAAGATCTAAAAAATGCGGTAAAAATCAGGTGGCCGAGAGGGCTTTTCTTCTTTTTACTAGATTGTTTTTTAAAACACTGCTAGTTAGGTTTAGGGAAGGGGAGGGGTGGGGGTATCGGTCGGTGGATCAGTCAGTCAGTAGACAGTGGCCTCTGCTGGATATATGCGAGAACAGCAGGTGCGAATGGCACTCACGAGAGAAATTTGAGATCTAAAAAAGCATACAGAGCTGCCTCTGGTGGATTTGCGAAAACAAAAACAGCAATAAAACGTACCTCCTGGGATGTATTTGGCGCTGTCCAGAAATGTATACAGGGATACGTATCATTATTAGATTAGATTTAGATTAGATTAGATTCAACTTTATTGTCATCACACATGTACAAGTACAAGGAAACGAAATGCAGTTTAGGTCTAACCAGGAGTGCAATAGCAGCAAGTGCAGGATACAGGTATTAGTTATAAAGTGCAGTTATAGAAAACTATGGTGATATTTACAAATGGATGTACTGTGAACATTATATACAGGTTGTATTAGCTATGAACAGAGATTTACAATAGACGGATAAATGTACAGGTTGCTATTAATAATCAGAAGTGTGCAGATAGATAAACATAATTACAAATGTATATGTACAGTGGGTGTGTACATAATTTACAAATGTACATGTGCAGTAGGTATGTACAGTTCAAATAAATGAATCAGTGCAATGAATATGTGCAATTTTTAAATGTGCAAATGTTAAGTAGTGCAGTGATTATGAGGAGTCTGAGTTATGAGGAGAGGAGAGTGGGGTGTGTATTAGGGGGGCAAAAAGTCAGTGGGGAGCAGAGTTCAAAAGGGAGACAGCTCTGGGGAAGAAGCTGTTCTTTAGTCTGCTGTTTTTTGTCCGGGGGAGCCTGAAGCGCCTGCCAGAAGGCAGGAGAGAAAACAGTCTGTGAGCAGGGTAAGAGGAATCTTTAAGAATACTGCGTGCTCGGCGCAGACAGTGTTTCCTCTGGATGTCCTCTATGGCGGGCAGTGTGGTCCCTGTGATGCGTTGGGCAGTTTTCACCACCCGCTGCAGTGCCTTACGCTCCTCAACAGAGCAGCTTCCATACCAGACTGTGACACAGTTCGTCAGGATGCTTTCTATTGTGCAGCGGTAGAAGTTCACCAAGACGGCTGATAACAGCTGGTTCTTCTTAAGTTGCCTTAAGAAAAATAGGCGCTGGTGAGCCTTCTTGACCAGGCTGGAGGTGTTGGTGGTCCAGGAAAGGTCCTTGGAGATGTGGGTCCCCAGGAACTTGAAGGATGATACAGGCTCGACGGCCATCCCATTGATGTAGATGGGATCATGTGAGCCTGTTCGTCCCTTCCTGAAGTCCACAATGAGCTCCTTGGTCTTGTCGGTGTTAAGGAGCAGATTATTGTTGGTGCACCACGTGGCCAGATGCTGTATCTCCTCCCTGTAGGCAGTCTCATCATTGTTGCTGATTAGACCAATCACTGTGGTGTCATCTGCAAATTTGATGATGGCGTTGGATCTGTTCACAGGCCTACTTTCGATGGTGAAAAGGGAGTAGAGGAAGGGGCTCAGCACACAGCCCTGTGGTACACCAGTGTTGAGTGTGACGGTGGTGGAGCAAATGTGGTCTGATCTAACATTCTGAGGTCTGTTAGTCAGAAAGTCCATAACCCAGTTACAGAGAGACGTGTCTATATCCAGGTCTCTAAGTTTGATCATTAACTTAGAGGGTATGACAGTGTTGAATGCTGAGCTGAAGTCAACAAACAGCATTCGTGCGTAAGTGTTTTTATTGTCCAGGTGTGTGAGTACAGAGTGCAGCGCTATGGAGACTGCATCTTCTGTGCTCCTGTTGCCACGGTAGGCAAACTGTATGGGTCCAGTGTGGATGGCAGAGAGTCTTTCAGATGTGCCAGGACCAACCGCTCGAAGCACTTCATGATGATGGGTGTGAGTGCTACCGGGCGGTAGTCATTCAGGCATGTTGGGCTGAGTGTTTCGGCACTGGCACAATAGAGGTTGTTTTAAAGCATGTTGGCACAGCTGCTAGGTTAAGGGACAGGTTGAAAATGTCTGTGAATACCCCAGCGAGCTGTTCTGCACATGCTTTGAGGACATGCCCAGGAATACCGTCTGGTCCAGCAGCCTTACGCACATTGATCCGACTCAGTGCGGTGTAGACTTCTGAGGAGGTGAGTGTAATGGGTGAGTGGTCGGTTGAGGAAGTGATCCTGATGTAGGGTTCATTATTGTCTCTTTCAAAGCGGGCATAAAAGTCATTAAGCTCGTTCAGGAAGGAGACATTTGTGGCTGTGGGTGTGGAATGGCTGGGTTTGTAGTTGCTGATGGCCTGTATGCCCTGCCACATGCGCCGAGGATCAGAGTTGGAAAAGTGCTCCTCTAGCTTTAGCTTGTAACAGTGCTTGGCCTTTTTGATGCCCCTCTTCAGATTAGCCCTGGAAGTGCTGTAGGCCTGTGCATCCCCTGATCTGAAGGCAGTGTTGCGTGCCTTCAGCAGGAGGCGCACCTCCTTGTTCATCCATGGCTTTTGATTTGGGCATGTGGTGATCTGTTTCTGGGTTGTAACACTGTCAATGGTGGTGTTGATGTATTCCAGAACAGAGGAAGTGTAGCTGTTAATGTCTGTGTGAGAGCCACATGTGGCCTGGGAAGCAAACATACTCCAGTCTGTGTGTTGAAACCTGTCCTGGAGTGTGGAGTCTACCCCCGCTGGCCACACTTTGATGGTCCTCACTGATGGCTTCACACGGTTGATGAGGGGTGAGTACTGGGGGGTGAGGAACAAAGAAAGGTGATCTGATTGATCCAGGTGGGAGAGGGGGGTAACAGCATAGGCTTCAGCCATGTTTGTGTATACCTGGTCCAAAGTCTTGTTTCCCCGTGTGTGACAGAAAATGTTTTGATGGAATTTGGGGAGCACTGGGTTGGATTTTTTATGATTATTGAGCCTGGGTTGGATTTTTCTTAACCTCATAGGCTGTGTCAGGCAGTGTGACTCAGCGCTGTGTGTTTGTGACACTTGCCTTGCAGAAGTTACTAAAGCATGACTTTTGTAAATTGTGATTAACTAATAATACTCTTAAATGCAGTGTTTCAGTGAAATGGGTAGGAGTGTTCATCTTTTAAGTTTGCTTGTGATGTTTTTTCCCTTTTAAAACCATTTCAGTTGTTTTATCTACAAAGAGCATGATTTAGAGCATAAATATTGTATTTGTAGTAACATAAATACTGCCTGTAGCAATTCCAAAGTTGCAAAGAATTTGTCTCACTTATCTGCGGTGCTGTGTAGAAGTTTTTTTGTAGGATATAAGTAAGTGGTAATATTATTTGCATCTTCCTGCTGGGTAACATATAATTACTGTATATGATAACCTAGTCATCTGTTACTGTTGTTGCTCACTACATGTCATCTTAATTTCTTTGTGAGTTTTTCCTGCAGGGAGGATTATAAATGGGTGAGTTATTAAAAAATGTATTAACAATTTGATTATGAGGCAATACCATTTATATTGGTATGCAATAGTTTGATTTTCAAAATCATCTAAGGAACGGTTATGTAATATACTCTCTCTCTCTCTCTCGTGTCTTTCCCAAAAACCTGTACAGCTTTTTTTTCTGTGGAAAACAACAGAAGATATTTTTTTTAAAGAACCAAACCAATTTTTTTACATTTTAAAACAAATTTTGAACAAATAACACTGTACAAATGCAGGGTTTTAAACTATTCATTCATGTTGTCCCAGCACAAATTGATTTAACAAATTAAAGTTAGTGGTTTAAGCATAAAACAATTAAGTTGTCCCAAAAAACTTATTTCAAACTAAAATAACTCAATACAAAGAATTGTATTGTGTAAGCTCATTTTTAAACATGCATAAATACACTGTTTTAGGGCACAGTATTGAATCATCATGAGGATGGTAATTATGAAATCTTCATGTTTGGGGGAATATCCCTTAAAGACAAAATATAATTTAAAAAGTGTAAAAGTTAGATTTTAAGGTTGGCCAGCTTCAGTGGGTTAGCAGGGCTTGTCAATGTCAAAATGATAGAGATTTCAAGGCAGAACAAAGCAGTCGGGCTACATTTCAGAGAAGCTAAACATGAAGTGCAGTGCAGCATTTCATTGTTTAAACTTGAAAAGTAACATTTAAAAGTTAAACATTTCATATTTGGCAGTTATTCACCGATTAATGTGTTAAATGTCTGACAGCATTATCTTGTGATGGGGCTGTGTGATATGACCATGTACAGTGGGTAAAATGCATTTCTAAAGGAGCTGTTGACATAAAATTAACCCAGATTTTGGTCAAAACCCAAACAATAAAAAAAAATAAAAAAAATAAAATTATTATGCGTAATAAAAAAGCAATGAAACTACTGAATACTGAAAAATATCTAAATGTATGCCCTCCTCCAGACAGACTGGAAATCTTAATGGTTCTCTGTGTGTCATCTATGAAATCTGATATTTAGTTCTTATTCACTAATGGATTTAGGTCGGGGGATTGTCTGGGCCATTCTAGCAGCTTTGTATGTAGGCAGGAACATGAATAATATCATAGTGAAAAAGTTGCAAGCTTGTATAAAGTACAATTGTAACATTTAGCATTTTACGGTAACCTGTAATCATTCATTCTATTTTTCATTGAGCTAGAGGGGCTCTGGTTCAGGGACCACAGGATTTCATCTCTGCTGTTTGCAGATGACGTTGTTCTGTTGGCTTCATCGGACCTGCCATGTTTTATAATATAAATAGTTATTCATTGGTCTTATGTGATGTTGGAGATGTTTTCATCAACTCTGTGGTGAATTTGAGCCTTAATTTGGCCACAACTTTCTCTTTGTTTTAGAAAAATTGTATGATTTTTGGCAACAAATCTTATTTTGATGTATATTTTGGGAAAATGCTTTGAAAATGTAAAAAATTCAACAATACACTTTAAGCAAATTTACTACCCTTTTGTTATGTTGGTGGCTGTTTTTGCACCATTGACTTCCATTATATCACATTTTTTGATTGCAAAGCCATGAGACCATATAATCATGCATTCTTGTTTGTTGCTGGTTTTCCCTCCTGGGAGGAGGCAAATTTACAAATTTTTACTGTTGATCATTAGTTGCAGTGCAAATAAAAAAATTATATGATTTTATGAAGTATAGCGTGTGTGTGTGTGTGTGTGTGTGTGTGTGTGGGCATGTGCGAGTGGGAGAGAAACCTTTGCGCACTTACCTTAATATGTTAAAAAAAAAAAGAAGCTCAGCTCTCAGAACATAGTAAACCTAGTAAGTGTATTTATCCACGCATGCTATAATCTGCTGTTTTACTGCTGCTAATTATCTAAAGGGGGGTTAATGCTGCCAACTGATGATCAACAGTAAACATGAACATTTTACCTCTTCCCAACAAGGAAAAACACCAACAATAAAGAATGCTTGATTATTTGGTGTCATGGTTTTGCAATCAAAATTGTGATTATAATGGAAGTAAATGGGGCAAAAACAGCCACAAACATAATGAAAAGGTAGTCAATTTGAACAGTGCACGAGGGTTAATCAAACTATCTTTATGAAGTAAAACAATAATCACATATTGTAAATATACAGTATATATACTTTAAAAAGAAAAAATAACAAATGGTCATTTCCATGTGCTCAATATATAAATAAACTATTAATTGATTTTAATTCAAAGGAAAGCTACTGCAGTGTACTGTGAAACATTTCCTTATCAGTATATGAGATGATTATATTGTGATAGGAGATTTTTGTCATATCGCCCAGTGATGCAAATGACTAGTTTTATTTTCCCCTCAATTGTTGGCATTTTAAATTGAAAATATAGGCTTTTAATATTGCTTTGCGCTGTTAACCACCCTTAGCTGTGCCAACTTTTTCCTGTATAAAATGACGTGGTGTTAGAAGTGCTCCAATGCTTACCAACTGACAGCCAATTTCATGCCTCATATTCATGCTCTTTGGACAGTGGAGAAACTCTGCATGTTGTATTGAACAATAGTTTGAGAGGAAAAATAGGAGAGTAACAGTCCATTGAGGAAAAACTCTTATACTGCAGAATAAATAATACGAGAATGAGCAGTGCATAAAAAGTTTAATTCTGCTATGATCATCCAAACAATGACCCTGGAAGCACAAATAATGACAGTAAGAACCCTCAGTTATGAAATGTATGAATGTAAATGTAAGTCAACGTGAATAGTCTGAATTAATTTCTAACCCGGTTGCTAATGTAATCAGCTTATTTATCTTCCTCAAAACCTGAAGTCCTTTTACTAAGCACTCTTAAGCAGCTGTATAGAGTTTTCTTCCTTAAAGCAAGTTAAGGAGTTGATGAGTGGCTCTCTCTGACTGCTGGTTGAATGAGTGAATATTGACAGCAGCACAGGGCCTGTCAGGGAACTGCTGCCTCCATTTACCCATGAGGAGCATCAGGATCTCAGCCAGGCAGGTGAACACACTGCATTCTCATTAGCCTTCACTCGAGAGCGACAGCCAACGATAGAGAGTGAGAGAGAGAGATAGTAAGAGAGGGAGAAGTCATGCTGCTGTATGCTATGCTATATCCATGATATAAAATATAGTTAAAAGGATATTTAGCCACATCTGGTTAGCCAAGATATCGGCAACTTTTCTTTACTAAAGAAGATTCAATCATTTGTTATTCATAAAATGCAAATTCAATGACTATATTTACATCAGTAATTGAATTATGTACCTTAATCTGAATTAGACAATATTATAGTTATATCAGTTGCTTTTAGAAAGTTCCCGTTTTACATGTTATAGTACATACAGTTGAAGTCAAAATGATTAGCCCTCCTGAATTATTAGCTCTCCAGTTTGTCCCTGTCGCGGGGTAAAAAATACAAAAACAGGGAGGATCTAATTTCAAGGTCTTTATTGACCGGATGAAACAAAATAGATCAAAAAACAAAACAGAAAAGGGTGCAGGAGAGATAACAAATGTCCAAGAAGTGCAGATCCGAAATATCTTCGGGACGACAGGCAGATCCAAAATAATCAAGCTTCCAACTAAAACACAGAGAGCAATGAGTAACAACGAACTGACCAGGTACAAAAGAACGCCAAGCACATATATAGCAAAGACAATAAGATACAGCTGACACCAATAATCAGTGGAGCTGATAAACAAATCACATGACAAAAACAGAGACACACCAGGAAGTGTGCACAGACTGCAACCGTGACAGTCCCCCCCTCCCCCTTTTTTTTTTCAAGATATCAGTATTCAGCTTAAAGTGCAACTTAAAGAATTAACTAGGTTAGTTAGGTTAATTAGGTAGGTTAGAGTAATTAGGCCAGTCATTGTATAACAATGGTTTGTTCTGTAGACAATCCAAAAAATATATAGCTTTAGGAGTCTAATAATATTGACCTTAAAATCTTAAAAAAAATAAAAAACTGCTTTTATTCTAGCTGAAATAATCCAAATAAGACTTTCTCTAGAAGAAAAAATATTATTGGAAATACTATGAAAAATTCCTTGCTTTGATAAACATAATTTGGGAAATGTTTGAAAAAGAAAAAAAATTATTAACAGGAGGGTTAATTTTTTTTACTTTAATTATAGATCGTTTAACGTCATTACATAACCACGCTATCCACTGGTTCCTCCAGAATTTCATGTAATTTCATTTCATGTAATTTCATTTTCAATTCAGTTTCATTTTTAATTTTTTGACTTCAACCACAGTTCAGTTTCACTTTCATTCAGCAACATTTCGTTCATGCCCTTGTGACAAACACTGAGCTACTGAATGAGAGTATGAAGTAAGCACTGATAGAGGAGAGCTGTTTTAATGGACGTTGATTCCCAGTATGGAAAGAAAACTACTGCATTTCCGGACTGCATAAATGTGTGTTCAGTGTTGATGATGGAGGGTGTGATGTCTCTAGGAGTTACCTATGGTCCTTTATTGACTCGGTAGGTGCAGAATATAGTGTCAAACAGGCGTGTGTCTATAGCTTATCTTGTTGCAAAATGGGGCGAAAAGTCCCACATGATGGTAATAGTTTGAATAAGGTGTATGCATGTCTGTACTGCACTTCAATAATTTGACTAAAATACAGGGTTCCCACGCTTCTTGAAAGTACTTGAATTTCAGAATTAGGAATCAAAAGCCTGCAAAGTACTTAAAAACAACCATAGGATCTTAAAAGTGCTTGAATTTAAAGTTGATGGTTTTATTTCAGCAATTGTACTGTGCAGCTTTTATAAACTGAACAATAAACCCAAAAATTATTACATTTAAGTTTATACAAGAACTATGAAAAATAATGCATTTTATCAATATTGCAGAAACCAGATTGGAATATTACCAGTATTGAATTCAACTAATTATATTATTGTTTGTTGAACATGACCATGTTTAAAAATAGTGTACATTTTTGAAAATGACACATTCAAAACAAAACATCAATTTTACTGTGATATTTTAATGTAAATATTAAGTGTAAGAAAAATGTTAGGTACAGGAAGGACTTTTAAGGTGCTATATATGCACATGTATGCTGTCCAGGAATGCAGAAGTTTTCTTTCCATTCGGGGCATCAAATTCCATTAAAACAACTCTCTTATTTCAGTCCTTACGTCATACTCTCATTCAGTAGCTCAGAGTCATGAGGGCATGAATGAAATGTTGCAGAATGAAAGTGAAACTGCTGAACTGTGGTTGAAGTCGAACATTTTTAAATGAAACTGAATTGAAAATGAAATTGCATGAAATTCCGGAGGAACGGGAGCGGATAGCATGGTTATGTAATGACGTTAAATGAAAACTATGAACTAAACTATTAGCCCTCCTGTAAATTTCTTTTTCAAACATTTCCAAAATAATGTTTAACAGAACAAGGAATTTTTTAACAGTATTTCCGATATTATTTGTTTTATTTCGGCTAGAATAAAAGCAAAGTTTTCATTTTTTTATAAAGCAATATATTTTTTTGATTGTCTACACAACAAACCCTTGGTATACAATGACTTGCCTATTTACCCTAATTAACCTAATTAAGTCTTAAGATGTGAATTACAAAGGTGCTCTATTTAAAAAAAAATATTAGGGATTAAAATGTTTTTGAGTTTGGTGTCCATGAAAGAGTGGGAACCCTCAAAGTACTACTCCACATGTCTTAATTTGATTTGTGTTTTCTACGATTATGACTTTAGTCGGATTAAGATCATCAAAGGTAATCTCTGCTTACATGGTAGACTCTTAGTTATTGTCTTAATAGTATTAAAATTGGAGCATTGGTGTCCATGTAAATGTACTGAATGGCTAGTTACTTACACCTGCACTTTGAGAATTGAAAATACATTTATGGGCATAACTAAATTTATATTAATGGAAATCTAACAGAAGAATCTTTTTCTAATTATAAATAACTGCCAATACCAAAAATCTGTGTAAACAAAATAGATCTTAGCTACAAATTGTAACTACAAAGCAATAACAATTCTATCAATAATGTTATGATATTAAAGTTTTAAATAAAACATTTTAATGAATTTAAGTGATAAACTTTACTATACTTTATATAATTTTACTCTTTAGTTAATACAACTATAAAGCTAATTATCACAAATGAATTTTCTGTTGATATGTGTTCAATAAATGTTCAAAATAATAAATGTTGTATCTCAATATATAAACACATTTTTAAGCTCTAAATATAAATGTTTCATATCTTACAAAATGAAATATAAACTGCATTGTGCCCTTAAAATCAGGGAACAAAAAGTGATTTCATGATTTGATAAAACCTGTTAGAGCATGCGTGAAACATTTTATTTTCTGAAAAGATATTTTGTTAAGGAAAACGGCTACAAATTATTTGAAGTTTGCTCTATTCAAATATACAAATTATTTATTGTTATAAATGTTGTACTTCAGATTTGCGACACATTCATCTGCCTTACGTGTTTGTCATGTTTTGACAATAAAAGAGTACATTAAATGAACAATTAATTCAGTTTTTTTACAGTTTTCATTCAGGACTATAAATCTGCCTTTAAACTTCAAAGTAAAGAGTTGACTATGGTGATTAATAATTTGATGGTATCAACTGATTTGAATTTAGATTTTTTTTAATTATAATGTTTTGACCATATTGCCCAGACCTAATTAAAGGTAATAATGTTGTGTATATAATGTTCAGCAGTCTACACTACACAGTGGTTCCCTGAGCTGTGCATGGCACTGTCACATGTGTGATCTTTGGTGTCATCTATGTTATAAAACATAGATGACCTTAAAACTTTTCTCTGTGATGTTTATTTGGCAGGATATCTGTTTTTCTGTATCTGACAATTTAAAATGTAAATAGTTTTTCATCCATAAAGACAAATAGTAAATGTACAAAGTGGTTTCTAAATCATGTTAAATACTGGGGAACCCAGAAAAAAAAAAAAACATATTCTTGCATCTCAATGCAGTGTCTTTGAGAGGAAGTTCTTTCAGGGTGGTATAACAACGGTGTTATGCACAATCTGTTTTTAAGTGTTTGTTCTATTACCTTTAGAAAAGCACAGAGTGTTCCAGTGACACAGGACAGTTTACAGTTTTAGTTCCTGTAGTGACTTCGGTTGTAACAGTGTGGAGGAAGTAACACATGTGTTCAAAGCAGACAAAACTATTGTACAGAAGTACTCAGCAACTCTTCTGACAAGAAGACTGACCCTTTAGTTAGAGGTGTGAAAATGAAAATTCCATTCCATTATTTACTCAACATCCAATCTGTTTGAGTTTCTTTCTTCTGTTGAACACAAAGTAATGTTTATAACCAGCAGTCATTGACTACCATATTATTATCATCACCATTATATTATACTATTTCCATACTATGGATTTTTATCTTTTATCATTTTGTCTTATCTATTATTGTTTTCATTGTTGTAACTTTTTGTAGTGATTTGCTGTTTAAAAACCCCTGGTTTTGGAGACATTTTGTCCTAAAACAGCATGTGCTTAGTTGTTATTGCCCTAAAAATGTGAACTTTATTGTTTGCCTTTTTATAAAATACTGATTTTGGCAAAATTTATTTTAAGTTCAGTATAATAAGGACAAACTATAACTATTCAAACTAATGATCCAAATAAATCTTTAAAGTCCACGTGAAATCAAAATGTACAATGTTTGTTTTGCTAGCGCACATTCTTATTCATCCAGTGAAAAAAAAATTATTATAATTTTTTGGGATCTTCAATCATATTCTGACCATTTGCTCCCATGTTTGGAGTGGTGTTGCTTTGTTAACGTCAGTCACAATATCTGCCACAATAGCCATGCCTTTCTTGTGGAGTTTTTATGAGGGAATGATGCGCAAAACGATAGCCCCATCCCCCTACTCAATGTTCTCTTTCAATTGAAAGTACATCAACAAACTGAAATAAAAGTCTCAGCAACCTCCAGTTCATGTGTAATTTAATAACATCAGCTCTAGGGCTGGGCGCTAAAATCGATATTGGTATTTATTGACCGAACACCATTGTCAATATCGATAATAAAAAAGTTCAGTATGAAGTTTCGGTATGAAGCGCTATAGTTTTATGAATATGTGGCTGCTGAGCGTGCCTCGGAAGTAATGCCAATAGGCTTAGGGTGTCAATTTGTCATTTCCAAAGGAGGCGCGCAACGTCTACATTGTGTGCAAGGGGTGTACATGTAACGCGTGTGCATTTTCTAGGTACACCTAGTTAAAAAAAACGTGTGAACTTTTCCGAAAGCCACGAGCACTCCGCGATTCATGTAAGTAGAACTAACCAATCTGCTTCCGATTTTGTATGGAAGATACACATTTCAGTAATAACAGCTGACTAATTACCTCAGACAAACACAGCGCACCCTGCACTGCAGTGCTTTTTATTTTTCTCCATAAACTTGTATCGGAGCTGCAGCTGTGGTTTGTCCATTTGTTATCCTCTGAGAAAACGGTCGCCTAGTTACGAGAGACGCCACAGAAAATGGTGAAGGAAAGCACATGTTCGCACTTGTCACCTTAGGTCAGAATAACAACACATACAAATGAGTGCCGTATAGCAGCAGTGAGGAGATTGTGAATAATAAAAGGATGTAAGGATGTCGCCAGAGTGGCTTTTTGGTTTCTTTTCTTGTGCATCCCAGCCACTAGCTCCCCATCTGAAAGACTTTTTAGCATGGGGTAATGTAGTCATTCAACTTCACAATTTGTAATGTTGCAGTATGTATTTGAATAATGATGGTTGGTTCCTTTACTTGAAAGCTCAGATTTGATTAATTATAATTTGAGTTTGAGGTTTACTGTATCATTATTATTGACACCTTACAGATCTACCTTTGATCTACCTTTACCATTGCACACACTGTAACATTTTATTTATCAAGTTTAAGGGTGCTTTCACACCTGTGGATCGATTCTTTTGTTCTGAAACAACGACTAAAATTGTTACAATGTTGCTCTTTGTTCTTGGTGCGGTTCGCTTTCATTTGGCAAAGTTTCTAAACAGGCCAAAATAGCTAAAACATTTACACAAATAAATAGCTCACATTGGTTAGAGTTTCACGATTTAGTTTGCAGAGTCCCGCTCAGCTGTCATGCGTCCTTATTTTAATTTATGACGATGAGCAGTATGACAGTATAAGCGAAAAGCTGCACTTTCATTTTGAATGGTGACACCCACAGACATCGTCACCAGATATAAATTAGAGGTAAAACTTTCTCATACATAGCAGTTGGCTTATACATTATAGGCTCTACATACCACCATAACAGATAAACCAAGACTGCTGTTCAGTCAATTTTCCTAACGGATAAACAGCTCCCCTTAATAGTGAACATGCTTTCACTTTCATATTTGACATAAAACACGTTTACCAGTAGGAATGGCCTCCCGCCCTACTTATAATTCTCTCTTTATATAGCCGTATATATGCCTATTACATATCCATAATACACTGTGGTATAGCCTGGTTCGGATCGTATTGCTTTTTCACTACAATCGATCCGTTCCAGTTCATTTAAATCAAGCAGAGACCACCTCATTCAGGCGATCTCGGACCTATTGTTTTGGCGTGGATCTGAGAGAGATTACTGGATTCGCATATGCCAAATGAACCGCGCTAACTGGGGAAACGCGCCAGGTTCCGAAACAAAAGTCTAGGTGTGAAAGCACCCTAAGAGTCTCTTTAACACTGCTGTTTATTTTATTATAAAGAGATCAGAAATTTAGTTTAAATATTTTTGTTTTGACTATTAAAACTGTTTGCCTTAGTAATGTTGGTAAATTAAAGTGGTTAATTAAAAATCACAATACTCCTAAATGTATTGTTAATAAATATTCAATAATTAACAATATCGAATGATATGAAACATGATATCATGATCTTTTTTTTTTTTTGCGATATCGCCCAGCCTTAATCAGCACGCCATCTTTCAGCACAGCTACACTAAAATCTGCATCTGCAGGAAAAGCGAACTGCGCTCTGATCTTCCTGTCATGTGACTTTCAAGAACTAAATGCTCCCATCTTTTCCAAAACATGTCTACAAATCTATGAACTTCTCAAGAAAACCCACATATTTACAAGCATATTTGCCATTTTATCTTGAGGCTCTTGAGAGTGAGGGAAACCCATTGTTGCTGTTACAGTTTCTGTGCTTCCAAAATAAAAAAAAGCAGGAATGTCACTTTTTACAGTGTCTGTGTAGTTTCCCAACCCATAGTATAAAACATCTGTAGTAGGATCAGTTTTCATGCATTTCGTGTTCTGAAACTGTTGACTTAGTTCTTGTTCTTTTCGAATGTTTATGAGGCGGCGCTGTGGGACGTATAGGACAGACCTGGAACTCTGTGGCTTTCGAGCTGCCGCCGCGTGTCAGTTCTGCAAGCCTCAGGAGTGTGTGAGTGCATGTGTCCTGCCACCCATATGGAGTGGAGCCACTATGTCTCATCTCTGCATGAGTGTGTTTCTTGTTTCTCTGGATGTTGCCTATCATAATGTTTGCTTCTCCCAAGAGATCTGTATGCATTTAGATTAAAGGATTTAAATGTTAGAGCTAGGTTTTTACTGATTTTACATTCAGTTCGATTTGGATTCACTATAGCTTTGATTCGATTCAGTTGGTTATGAGGTACAACTTAATCTATCTCTATATGTAAAATTTATATGAAGACTCTCAGCTGGTACAAGCTTATAATATGAAAGATTAAAATTAGCAGCAATGTCTGTGCTATATATACAGTTAAAGACAGAATTATTAGCCCCCCTGAATTATGAGCCCCCCTGTTTATTTTTTCCCCCAATTTCTGTTTAACAGAGATTTTTTTTCAACACATTTCTAAACATAATAGTTTTAATACCTCACTTCTAATAACTGATTTATTTTATCTTTGCCATGATGACAGTAAATAATATTTTATTAGTTATTTTTCAAGACACTTTTATACAGTGATTTTTAAAGGCTTAACTAGGTTAATTAGGTTAACTAGGCAGGTTAGGGTAATTAGGCGAGTAATATAAAAATAGCTTAAAGAGGCTAATAAATTTGACCCTAAAATGGTTTAAAAAAAATAAAAACTGCTTTTATTCTAGCCAAAATAAAACAAATAAGACTTTCTCCAGAAAAAAAAATATTATCATACATACTGTGAAAATTTCCTTGCTCTGGTAAACATAATTTGTGAAATATTTAAAAAAGATAAAAAATCATATATATATATATATATATATATAAACAATTGAATTGCTCTTAAGATTTAAATTCATCTTTAATTCCACAGTTATATTTACACAAAAAAGAGCAGCATTTAAGCTGGCTGTAATTAAAACATGACTTAATGGAAGATTCATTTAAACATTCATTATAGGACTAAGCTTGGGACAATATCCGGTTTCAAGGTTTACCAGGGTTTGAAAAAGTCAAGGTTTAAAACTGCTAAAATTTTCTGTAATACTGTTCCTATGAGATGTGTTTTTTTTTATGTGTTTTTCATGACTATTTTATTTTATTTTTTTGGGGCAGTAACAGTATCTCCAGCAGTAAAGTACACTCCACATCAAAATCTACTGGTCAGCCCACAATTCAGCAAACAACTGAAAAATTAATTGCTTATACACCAGCATACAATCCTGCTATAGACCTGAACAGTGCAGTGACTCACTGTACTGTATGTCCAAAGAAAAGAAAGATATCCAAAGATGCCATTGCAAGTTGTAAGGAAATCTGTGATGAAAAAATGGGGTTATTTTTTTTTTTTACCCAGATATTTAAAAAGAACATAATTACAAGCAGTAATCACAAAAAGGTCATACCGTGATATTTTAATCCAAGGTTATAATACTGTCAGGATCTTATACCGACCCATGCCTACTGGGCACATAACTAAGAGTTTACATACAATTATGTTAGAAACATAAAAGTGATTCTCGATTTGTCTTTGTATTTCGAATAATTGCATCATTGATTGGCTTTCTAAGTAAATTTTACATTACTTGTTATGTTCATTTAAGATAGACAATTTTTTATGAAACATCACAATACATTTCAGCATACTGATTATTATTTTTTTCTTTTCTAAATACTTGATACTTAACTGATGTTTAGAAATACAGTTTATTACATGGTACAATGTATTTAATACAGCTTATTTCATGGTTCATCTAATGATCAGATCATTTATTTCTGGCTACGGTTATCTGTTATTGTTATACCAGAGCAAAAAAGCATTTAATGCTTCAGTCATGAAATTTAAATGCAGAATATTGTAAATAGGCATGGGCCATTACAAGTTTCTGACGGTATGGATAAGAATATCACAGTTTCACCGTATTGTGATTACTGCTCTAAAATAACATATTTTTAAATGTCTGGGGGAAAAAAAATTTCACCCATTGAACACCATATTTTATTTTAGGAAATATTTTATTTTATAATATTTTGGAACAGTAAACATTCATTCCGTCATTGATTTTCCTTCAGCTTAGTCCTTTTATTCATCAAGGGTCGCCACAGCGAAATGAACCGCAAATGTTTTACACAGCGGATGCCCTTCCAGCTGCAACCCAGTACTGGGAAACATCCATACACACTTGTTCACACTCAGACACTACGGCCAATTTAGTTTATTCAATTATTTATATGTTTGTTAAGTTTGTTACCATGCGTCACAATTTTCACAAGGTACTAAGTAATATACAATCAGTTAAACTAAATCATATCATGATGATTACATTTATGCCTTATATCAGATAGATGATAGTAGCAGCAAGTGCATGATAAGTTATAAGTTATAAAGTGCAGTTATAGAAAAACTGTGGTGATATTTACAAATGGATGTACTATGAACATTATATACAGGTCGTATTAGCTGTGAACAGAGATTTACAATAGATGGATTTATGTACAGGTTGCTATTAATAATCAGAAGTGTGCAGATAGATAAACAATTACAAATGTATATGTACAGTGGGTGTGTACATAATTACAAATGTGCAGTGGGTATGTACAGTTCAAATAAATCAGTCAGTGCAATGTAGTGCAATGAACATGTGCAATTTTTAAATGTGCAAATGTTTAATAGTGCAGTGATTGTGAGGAATATAAGTTATGAGGGGAGTGGGGGGTGTATTAGGGGGGCAAAAAAAGTCAGTGGGGTGCAGAGTTCAAAAGGGAGACAGCTCTGGGGAAAAAGCTGTTCCTTAGTCTACTGGTTTTTGTCCAGATGGTCAGACAGTAATTCATTTTTTTAAATCATTCAAATATTGGTGTATATGAGATATTTAAAGAGACTGTAGTAAATACTTTAATGTGTTATATTATTAAAGGGATAGTTCACCCAAATCTGAAAATTCTCCCATATTTCTTTACTCACCCTTGAGTTTCTTTCTTCTGATAAACGCAAAAGCAGATATTTATAAGAAAGCTAGAAACCTGTAACCATTGACATTTATATGGAAGTCAACAGTTATATGTTTTCAGCTTTCTTCAAAATACTTTTGTGTACAACAGAAGAAAGAAATTTCGGTAACACTTTATAATAACTACACACTAGAAATAATTTATTAAGCATCTAGTGAATTAATTATTTGTTAAGCATTAACTCTACATTAATAGACGTTAGTAAGCAGTTTATAAATGCAGCTACAAATGCTGTATTATTGACAACCACATTTATAATGTGCTTAATAATTGTACTTTCATAATTTGTCACTGGTTGACTTTTCATTATTAAATTAAGTATTGCATTATTTATAAACCCTTTGAATTTAAGAGTAGTTGAGGTTTTTTAAGATCATTCAGAATGAGTTAGTAAATGATTAATAGACTATTGAAATTAACAATTTTAATTCTAATTATTCAGGCATATATTAATATGTTAATTTATATGTTATTAAATGCTTTATTACCTCAACTTCATGCAGTTTTGTGACCTGATCTAAAGCGAGGACTATTTATGCTTTATAAATGACAATTAAAGGCTCAGTATCTAATGAACAATTCATCCTTGCAATCTTATCTAAAAAATAAAATGACTGTAAAGTTTAAACATTGCTGAATAACAGGAGTGTCAAAATACAATTGAATAAACAACAACAATATAATAATTTAACAATATAATAGGATGCAATGTTTAAACTGTACAGTCATTTTATTTTAGATAAAGTTGCAAAGATTTATTTTGCACTTGATATAGTTTCATTTGTATATCTTCAAATGAATAGAATTGAATAATGTTGTTTATGTTCTTTCCTGTTTAGAATTTAACTGAGCCTTTAATTGTCATTTATAAGGGATTTATAAAGCATAACTAGTCCTCACTTTATATTAGGTCACACAACTGCATGAAGTTGAGTCAGTAAAGCATTTATTAACGTACAAATTAACTATTAGTATATGCCTGAATATTAAGAATTATAAATGTTCATTTGAATAGATTATTAATCATTTACTAACTCATTCTGAATCATCTTATAAAACCACCAACTATTCTTAAATAAATAATGCAATACTTATTTAGTAATGAAAAATAAATCATTGAAGTATGAAAGTACAATTATTAAGCACATTATAAATGTGGTTATATCAATAATACAGCATTTGTAGCTGCAGTTATAAACTGCTTACTACTGTCTATTAATGTAGAGTTAATGCTGAACAGATAATGAATTTACTATTTGCTAATGCTTAATAAATGATTCATAGTGTGTAGTTATTATAAAGTGTTACCAGAAATTCATAAAGGTTTGAAACCAGGTTTAATGATGAGTAAAAGTCAATGAGTATTGTCATTTTTGGGCGAACTGTCCCTTAAGCAGTGCTTATAATCAGCTATTGAGAGCATTTTATCAATTCTAATGTAGGTTTAGACCTAGAAACCCTATTTGTCAATACAGCAAGCTTCATAAGGAGAAGTATAGTGGTTTAGTTTGATCGTAGCTGAATGGAGGTCACCCTGATCCAAAATTGCTTTAAATTTATTCATTTCAATTCCCTTTCTGATTGACAGTCTCTTCCCATTACCCTTGAATTGATTTTTTTAGTGTGTGTGTGACAGAAGAACAGTTCACCTCACTCCCATACTCCAATGAGAAGAAATATGGCTGAAAGTTGGTACACGTGTAATGCCCCATTAGCTCACGTGCCCTCTCTGTGGCCGGGTGATTTATGTATGGTGAATATCATTTCGTCTGGCTGACAGGGATGATCGGACGGTGGTCGTTAGCAGGTCTGAGAGGTTCTGGCCCAAGGTGAATGGTGCTATTCTGACCCGTCTGGTGCCCGGCAAACCGTCCGCGTGGATCTGAGGATCTGTATGCGAGCGTGTGCGCAGACATGCTTTTCTAGCTTTTGCGCTGCAGCTGCCGGCTGTAAATATTAGCTTTTCAAATGAACGCGGCCACCCTCAGATATTCAAAGGCAGAAATTGAGAAGAGTGTTTTTTTATTTAGTTGTCTGGCACCCTTTTCTAAACCAGCAGCAGACAGCTTGGTTGCGTTCAACCAACACATGGTAAGCAGCGCATTCAGCCTGCATCATGTAGCGCTGGTGGTTTTGGACTGGGGTGAAGGGGTCTGTGAGACTGATTTCAAAAGGCCATTGGGTTCAGCTTCATTACACATAAATATAAACAAATACTCACTAAAGAGATTCGAAAATAACAAGCTAATAAACCTGTCCCCACCACAACATAAATTTGTCCTCAGAGATGCAGAATCTGCCTGCCTCTCTGTGTTTCAGTGTGTGTGTGTTTGAGCTCATTTATGGCATTATGTGTGTGTATGAGAGCGAAATGAGAAAATCAAGCTTTTACACAAAATTCTGCCTTTCAGGGGTTGTGCACTCACATACAAAAGAAATTTGACAGATTTAAAAACTCTTATTATTTTCATATTATTTCTGATAACTATTATTTTCTTTAAAATAACCAAAATCTTTCATTGCTAAAAGTGAGTTCATTTGTGCGTTTTAGTCTGTTTTATTGTTACTATTATATTTATTTATATATATATATATATATATATATTAGGGCTGCACACTATATCGTTTCAGCATCAATATCGCAATGCATGTGTCTGTAAAAGTCACATCGCAGGATTTGCACTGTTAAGTTAGGATTATTATTGATCGAAACCACCAAATTATAATCATAACAAGGTGAAAGTTCATCATTGGCATGTGTTTTAAGAGCATTTCAAGAGCATTTGGGCACAAAAAGTACAACATTTGTAACTTTAATAAAGAATAAATATGCTAGAAATATTAACACAAGAATAACTACACAGTGTTGTTTTACATTTGACATTCAATTATTCAATTTCTGTACCCGAACACTTGTTTATTTTTAATTATTGTGCTTTTTTCTTTGCTATATTGTAATTATTTTTGCTTACTATTTGTTTATTTATTAATTTTCTTACATTATTTACACCCTTAATAAAAGCTGTTTAAAATTTTTTTAAGAACCATTTTAAGGTCAAAATTATTAGCCCCTTTAAGCTATATTTTTTTTCGATAGTCTACAGAACAAACCATCATTATACAATAACTTGCCTAATTACCCTAACCTGCCTAGTTAACCTAATTAACCTAGTTATGCCTTTAAATGTCACTAAGCTGTATAGAAGTGTCTTGAAAAAATATGTAGTAAAATCATGGCAACGATAAAATTAATCCGTTATTAGAAATGAGTTATTACAACTGTTATGTCTAGAAATGTGTTGAAAAAAAGTCCTCTCTCCGTTAAACAAAAATTGGGGAAAAACATAAACAGGAGGGCTAATAATTCAGGGGGGTGGGGGGGGGCTAATAATTCTGACTTCAACTATATATATATATATATTTTTTTTTATATATATATATTTTCTTTATATATATATAAATATATATATATAATTAATTAATTAATTATCACAGTTTGTCATGTTTCTGTATGTTGGAACTAATTAAAACATTTGTTTCTAACTGTAGGTTTTATTAGAGAGACAACAATATTAATATTATAGATAATAATTATTTTCATGTCATTAGTAATAATTAAAAATAAGACTTTAACTTGTAATCAGTCTTAAAAGTTATAGCTTTAGGGATCACAATATTAAAATGTTCAATATGAAAGGCCCTATGAAATCCTGTTATTTTTATTCCCAAATTATAATTTTATTTATTTTTTATTGAATATCTTTTATCCTGATTTGAACTATTCAGGACTTTTAAAGGATGATTTTAAATACATGCTAATCAAAATGTATTGTTCAACATGACAGGATAATTATAGAGACCTCAAATAACATACATTTTTGATAGTGTGTTTAATTTTTATAACTTGAAATGAGGGTTAGATAATGGCAAATGCAATCTAAATGTAAAATCAGGGGAAACTAGTATCCAGAGTTACAGTACACATCTTCTTAACGATAGTAAATTTATCATTTCTAATAAAAATGAAAATAAATAATGAAAAATCTAAAATACATTTCTAAAATTTAGGTGTGATCAATGTAGTACCAAATACACTATATCAATTTTTATTTTACATTTATTGACATTTTATTTATAGCAATAAGAGTGGCAGTGGGGAAATGTGAGGAAGAAATGAAGCAATTTGAACAGACTCTATGTCTATGCAAGCAACACCGGTCAAGTGACGGTGCTCATCTCAGTTGAAGGTTTTTCCACACGTGTCTTTTGTGAACGTGTAGAAGCTGGTGCTGAGGTTCCTGTGATGAGCAGGGCGTTTGCTCGTCCAGGAAGGGCTCGGTAATCCAGTGCTGCCACAGGCATGCTGAAAATGAGGAGCCCCTGAAAAGTTGTGGAGAACACTGTCACTTTTTCCACCTCAGCAGGGTGGAGGAGAGAGGAAAAGAGCACAGATAGTTGTGGTGGTAAAAAGAAGACGACTTTGAACAGAAGAAGAAAGTCCACTTGTTGTGATGTCTGCATTTAAAACTGGATATAGTTTTGTACATCTTTTTGAAATATACAAGCAAAAATATATTAAGCAAAAAACTTTGAAAGTATCAATGTTGGAGAAAGTTACTTCTGAAAGTAATGCATTACAATATTGAGTTACTCCCCCCAAAAAACAACTAAGTGCGATACTTAGTTACTTTTCATGGAATATACAGTATGTATGTATATATATATATATATATATATATATAAAATGCGTTATATTACTTTTGAGTTACTTTTGCGTTACTTTTCTTCACCTGCCTGAGGTTTGATCTTTTTCAGAACTTTTTCTGGTGTTTACAGGTGTTTTTTCACCTTTTTTATCGAGAAGCTCTGCATTTAACAACCACCTATATAACCTACACCTTCATTTTCCGTAAAAAAAAGTAGAATAAAATTATATTTTGACAACTTTCTGAGCCCACAGCTATACAAGCTGTATATACAGATTAATGAAAACATGTAAGTAATGTGTTTACTACTTTTGAATGTTTTGTGTTATTAGTTTATTAAATTCACTGTCCATTAAGATAAAGATTGCAATAAAGCCTAAGAGTACTAACATGAAATTATTTATTAAGGCAAAAACTGATTGCAAACCTTTAAAATGTTTATTAACAAAATGAACAGTAAGATGATAAAAACATCCCCAAATCAAAATCAAATTTTGAGCTTTATACATTGAATAAATTTCTTCATGTGGCCCTAAAAAATGTGTAAATCATTTCTCAAAAGAGAAAAAAATCCTGCTATATTACAAAACGTAGTCGTTTCTACGGTAAAGTTAGACAGTGGCAGCATCTCCTTAACTAAAAAAGCAATAATCTTTTTTTGAGTTTAGTCAAATGAATTGTTTTACCTGGAGAATGTGAACTGATGTTAATCATTTGTTGTTTAGCTGGTGGTGGGGTGCAGGTGTAGTGATTTGCATCCAGTTTTCTTTTTTTTTCTTTTTCTCTCGATGTCGTGTTTCGTACAGTTGCTAAGAGTTTTACTTACACATAATCTACACTTAACAACAATCCACTTCTTTTCTCCGATGAGTTCAAAATAAAAAGAATCCATTGCAAAAATGTAAGTCTCCGGCCTGCCATTCTGACTGTATAGTGGTGACGGGCAATTCGCGAATGAATCGTTTGTTTTAACCGGATATTCTAAGTGAACCGGTCGAGTTGTTGTGAAACGGTTTACGTTTTCAATAAATACTAACATACCGGATACCCCCTCTGACTCCAAATAAACCCATATGCTTAGATATTCAGTTACTAGAATGGTACACTGACTTATCTGCTGTAAAAAAAGAGACCTGATGATGATGATTATGAGTGCAAGCCTACTGTCTGTTGCCTCACAGCACGCTCTCTCATTCAGTGTGTGATTCAACCTGACTAAGATCATTTTTATTTCGCAACATATTTTGTAAAAACTAATTAAGCAAGGTAAAAAGTAACTCAAATAATATTACTTATTTTTTAAAGGAATGCAGTACTTCACTTGTTACTTTAGAAAAGTAATATTAATACACAATTCGAGTGACTTATAACGCGTTACCCCTAACACTGGAAATCATACACATGTGGAATAACATTCTTCTAAATAATGGACAGCATTTGTGTTTTTTAAATGAGTTAATCTACAGTTTATTTCTTATTATACAAAATAATTTGCACAGTACATCCTAAAATGCATAATGTTATCATCCAGTATCCAGTGTTTTTGTGAACTGCATTCACATTTTCATTATTGTTACAACTTTACCATTATTTAAACCACATTTAATCTTAATCTTAAATACTACTACTACTACTACTACTACTACTACTACTACTACTGCTACTACTATTACTACTACTAATAATAATATAGTATTTTATATGATTATTGCAATTTAAAATTACTAGAGAAATAGCTAAATAAAAATTCTGGTCTGAAACCAAGAAAATTCTGGATGCACTTTGCTGAAAACTAATACCAAAAATGCTTTAGAATAAATGTATATGGTGTCAGCTCTAGAAATGTTAACCATTATTATCAGTGCTGAAAACAATCATGCTGGTTAATATTTTTATGGAAATCATGCTTTTTCTATAAGCTTTTCACTCATTTTCCAAACACAAATTTCATTTATTTTTTCAAATGGATCCTAATATTTTGCCACTTCTTTTCTCTACAGGCTGTTAAATGAATTACTGAATTATTCATTTTACATTACAAATACACACTTAACATTTCTGTTATTATTATTATATTTAAAGTGATAATAATACAAAAAATATTTTCTTTTGCCAAGAAATAGCCCAATGATATATTATGGTGTGTTCAGTATTGTGATATTTAATCTTTACATAAGTGTATTAAAAGGCACTGATAAGCACGGGATAGACACTGTTTCAGTTGAAGCTTTAATTTAATGGTCAGGATAAAGAGGTGTTGGTTTGAGCTAGCTGAACTCTGCGTGGTCAGATTGGACGTCCCCGATTTACCCTTCTCAAAGGAAGCTCAGGAGGATTTACCACTCGCAGTCCACAGCATTAACTGAAGCTGAAGTGATGCACTGAAGGCTGAGGTGACTGAAGTGTCAAGGTTTACAGAGCGCAGTTCTCACTGGAGTAATGCGAAGTGTGCCGGTTAGAGGGTGAGCAATATGTAAAGACCTGAGTCGAGGAAGTGTCACTGTGTTTTCAGTTGACAACCAAAAGAAGGATATTAAAGAAACACTCCATCTTTTGGCTCATTTTACAACTCTGCTAGAGTTTAGCAATTGAGTTGTTTTCATTTTTAATCCATTCAACCGATCTTCGGGTCTGACGGAAGCACTTAGCATAGCATTGATTATTGAATTGGATTAGACCAATAGCATAGGGCTGGGCGATATTGCTGAAAAAAAAACTAAAAAAACAAACATGATATCATTTTTCATATCAATCAATATCAGTAGTTATAGAATATTCCTAAATTTAGGAATATTAGGATTTATTTAACCACTTTATTTTGAGTTACCAACATTACTAAGGCAAATTGTTTTAATAGTCAAAAACTAAAATATTTAAACAAAATATCTGATCTCTTTATAATAAAATAAACATAAGTGTTAAAGAGACTCTTAAACCTAATAAAAAAAATGTTACAAAGTGTGTGCAATGGTAAAGGTAGATCAACATCTATAAGGTGTAAATCATAAAGATACAGTAAACCTCAGACTCTAAACAAAACAAATTATTATAATCAGATCTGAGCTTTCAATTAAAGGAACCAACCATCATTATTCAAACACATACTGCAACATTACAAATTGTGAAGTTGGATGACTACATTACCCCCTATGCTAAAAGATTTTTCAGATGCGGAGCTAGTGGCTGGGATGCACATGAAAAGAAACCAAAAAGCCACTCTGGCAAAATCCTTACATCCTTTTTATTTGCAATCTCATCTTCTGCTACTCGACACTCATTTTTGCATTTTATTCTGACCACAAGCATGAGCACGTGGTTTCATTTTCCTTGACCATTTACAGTAGGCTCTACGCTCCCGCTCCCCTGGCATCATTCTTTTTTATTGATATTGACAATGTTGTTCGATCTATAAATATCGATACAGATTTTCTCGCCCAGTCCTACATTAGCATCTCGTTCAAAAATGGCCAGAGTTTTGATTTTCCTATTTAAGGTTTGACTATTCTGTAGCTACATTGTGTACTATGGAAAATGAAAAAATGCTATTTTTTATGTTGGTGTTTCTAGGAACTATACTCTTATTCTGGCGTAATAATCTAGGAAAGTTACTGTTTTACCATAGCTGCAGCAGGCGCAATAATATTATTCAGCACCTGAAAATTGGCCAGCATATATTATTCCGTTTTGTATAGGTACAATTTAGGATCTGCATCAAATTGAATATTTGTTGCAGATACTTGCAATATTTGTTGCAAATACTTGTTCTGAGTCATCTCTCACAAATGTTGCTGCATCATTACGCCTATTTCAGCCATGGTACATTATCATACAGCAAATATACAACTATCTCCTGTGAGTTTTCTGAATTGTTCTTTCCTCAGTAGTAATACAGGTTAGTGTTGCAAGATTTCACACCAATCCAGCAAACAAAATGCAGTAAATGTAACTAATCATGTAATATTGGCGGAGCTTTTCAAAATCTGAGTTTAGATGTTAAAATATAACAAATATAATGACAATAAATATTAGTAATTCACCCAACCCATAGGTAAACCAAACACTTTTCTATAATTAATTATTGGGTCTTTCCTCAACACAAGCCTATCTGTTTTAAAATGGATGATATTTGCGTAAACCTGCCTCAAAAAAATACAATACTGTTTAAAAGTTTGATCTAAATGGATTTATTTAACCCAAAATCTATTAATAAATTGTAAAATAACTGTGTCTGAATAAATATTAAGATAAATTATTCATCTAACAGAAATGTGAGTTTTTAGTGTCATTAAAGATCCAAAAAAGGCAATGTTTCTGTGAAGAGATATTGTATATAATTTGATAGTTTGTACAGTCCTATCTGATCACTTTAATAAGTCCTTATTAATTAGAAGTGTTACGCTGATTTGATCATCACTATAATAAATTCAATAAATGATTGAGCTTCAAACTGACTCAGTGAAAAATGATCTGAATCAGTATCAACCGATAGTGCTGTTAGGAATCAGTAATTGGCCCCAAAAAGTCACCCTTAGACTGTTCAGCCTGCATTTGTCCTAAGGAAGTGTACTCGCAGAAGAGCCATGATGAAGTGAGAGCGAAAATTACTGCAGATCTCGTTCAGCGGCTCTCTTTGGCTGCTTTTTAAATCTCCTTCCTCTGGCCAGCTCAGTTCCACTCATTTTAATGTAGTTGTTAACAGCTTGCGGTGGAGCGGTTTGTGTGGCTTTGGTGTCGGTAGCGTCGGACTCGATGAATGAAGGAGTGCAGACACAGTCGAGTCCCTCTGGTGCAAAAATGTGAATGAGGGACCTGCTCTCTCTGAACTAATCCATCTCTCTCACTTTCTCTTTCGCTCGCTCTCCTGAGCTTATGCCATTGGACGAATGCCTGCAGTGTATGCAATGAGGTTGTGATTGGTTTAAAGGTTTTTAACAAATGTAGAATGCAGATCTCAGTTTTTTGATATAGTATTGTTAGAATTTTTGACAGCCAGAATAAATAAAGCTAGAGCCTTAACTGACATAGAGACTCATGGATGATTGAAATTAATGTGCTACAACCTAAATCTTTAAATCTCTAATAATCTGTGGAATTTCTCACTTATTTAGTTTATTAATATGTATGCATGGGTGCATATAGATATGTATGTATATGTACATGTATGTGTATGTATGAATGTGTGTACATATATGTATGGGTAGGTATATATACATATATGTATGTATGTGTATTACTTTCTATGATATTATAGACTGTAAGGCCCTACCCCAATTCTATTTTTGTACCCCTATCCCCTTAGCCTTTTAAAACAAAGTGTAAAGGGGAGGGGCTTCAAAATTTACCCCCAAGAAATGGGACACCACTACAGGACCTGCACACGTCATTTTATGTCATTGTGATCTCTTGCTTCATATGAGATCAGACGATGGCGACTGCTGTAGTTATTCCAGTTGTGTTATTTTATGGTATTTATCTTCAGGAAATCACTGAAGGCATATATCATGTTATTATAACGATATAATGTTGCAATAAGATCGTAACTATACTGTGCATTTACACAGTGGCCATATTCATCTATGTAAACACACCAAAAACAGCAGTAACATTATAGCAGACACTGTAAAAAGCTCATTCTCAGCCACTAGACTTTTCTGACAGGGTGTTCGAGTGTCATCGAGTGTCAGAATGTTGTGGGACTACTATACAGGAGTTATTATAATGGATTATAGATAGCAAAATTTAGCGTAAAAAGCATGACAGTAAAACACGAACGCGATTATAAATATATTAAAACATATGCTTGTTTGTTGTAAAAATTCGTAATAATGACAAAAAATGATAATTTGTGGATCTCCTTACTTCCGGGTGCAGCTGTGGCTGGTGTATTCTGGGAAATTTTCTTACCCCTTGGTTTCGAGTGTGGTCCTGAAAAACCTCTGTTTGAAGAGGTATCTACCCCTTCCCCTTAGCCCTACGCCTTCAAGCTTTAAGAGAATTACGCCATCCGTTCACACTACGCCGGAGTTTTCGAGCCCCAAAAACGGAGCGTTTTAAAAAATGATGGAGAGGTCGTTTTCATTCTAAAACGCTGCTGCTCCATCTCAGTGTGGATGGGGGAAAACGGAGACATCTGAAAACGGAGGCGTGGCTGCAAACATTCGCTACCTGATTGGGGCTTTTGGATCATTGCGTGTCCTTCCCTTATTTGTCAAGCCCCTATCACATGACTATAACGCTACCGGAAGACTGCAGACCAGCCTTCACTGTAAACAACAACATGAACACAGAAATGGGAGCGTTGTTTGCACTATTGTCTGTTTTAGGCGCCATTGTGCAGTTAAACTCTGCCTTTTTTACTACAGCAGTCGCTCGCGTTCATCGTTCAACCAGCATTTGTTGACTAACAATAGCCAAATGCCGAGCGAGACACATGCTTCCTGTTTATACTTGGACGCGCATGCCCAGAGTGCGCGAATGGTCACATGATATACGTTTTTGGTGGAGTAGTGTGGACAGAGATAAGTTTAGAAACGCTGGATGAAAAGCTAGTGTGGACGCGGATCGTTTTTGATCTAAAACGCCATTTCAAAACGAAAACGCATTAGTGTAAACAGGGCCGTAGTCACCTCAAACACTGCAGAGACAACAAACGGTTGACTTCTCTTTTCTATCATAATTCAGCCCTTTTGGGAAATAAGCATCAACACACCATTTAGAGTGGAAGTTGGGTCGAGGCAGATTCATTTCTTACAACGCTGAACAGACACCATTTGATCTCTGCCATAAACCTAGTTTATTTAAATAATGAGTCTTTATTGTAAAGTGTCATTGACAACTCTAATTGTTAATCAATAGCTTCTTTCTCAAATCCCTTCAGATATTTTCACCTTGCTTTTATAGACCTGACTCTGTTTCAGTTGGATCTGATTGATTTCTATACAGTATGTGTTCAGCTGTACCACTGCTCATCTATCCTCTGATCTCACTCTCTCTTTCACGTTTGTGTTTTGTCTCACCGTGTCTCTCTCTCTCTTTCTTTCTGTGTCCACAGGAGTCGGAAGATTCAGATCCGGAACATTCCTCCACATCTCCAGTGGGAGGTGAGTGTGTGATGTGTGTGTGTGTATGTGCATGTGTGTGGTGTGTATGTGTGTACCTAGTGTGTGTACGTGTATCAAAATGTCCCAACAAGTATATTAAAAGAAGTAATTATTGAAATGATGAAAATAGCTCAAATCATGTTGAATGTGCTACCCACTGCGCCACCATGCTGCCCCCTTCATAACCTATATTCATTCTAATTTTTCCAGGTTAATTTTTATTCAATTATTTAAATTATTTTCCCTACTGCATGTTACTACATACGTTGCGGCGACGCATAGCGCAAGCTTTGTGATTGGTTGGTTTCATAGCAGTGACGAGCGTGAGCGGTACAGATTCATTTAAGTTGTTCAACGTTGATGTTCAATAAATAATCATAGATAGTAGATAGTGTGTGTTTCCTTCAAATATTTTACAATCAAGTAATGCACCCTTCGATTAAAAATCTCTCACTGCTAATATGTGAACATATTTACTGTACAAAACTTGTCAGTGAACTTTGAGGACAAAAAAATGTAATAAATAAATAAAATATTTGTTCATTAATCGTAATCGAGTTAAAATGTTCGTTTGTTTGCTTTTATTTATAGAGCACATGTAAAAACAACAGATGTTGACCAAAGTGCTTTAAAAAAAGACCAGCATACAAATTTATACATTTATATAATCAAGTAAAATATGTAAAACAGATTCAAATTAATTAATAGCAATCAAAAAGCAAGAGACAAAAGGTGATTTTTTTAAATGAGACTTAAAAGCACCAAGGGAAGAGCATGACCTAATATGTAAAGGCAGACCATTCCACAGACAAGGGGCTGTTACAGAAAAAGCCCTGTCACCTCTTGATTTTAACTGTGATTTAGGAACAACTAGCTGAAACTGTTGTTCCGACCTGATTGGCCTCAATAAAGTATGCCAGTGAAGAAGGTCACCAATGTAAGTAGGTGCCAGACCATGCAAACCTTTAAAAACAAATAACAATAACTTGTACTGAATCCTAAATTGGACTGGGAGCCAGTAAAGGGGTGATAAAACTGGTGAGATACTAGATTTTTTTTGTTCCCGTTAAAAGCCTAGAGTATGCATTCTGAACCGGCTGCAGGCGTACAATCGAAGCCTGCGAAACTCCTAAATACAAAGAGTTGCAGTAGTCCAATCTGGACATAATAAAAACATTGATGATGGATTCCAATTCCTTAAAAGACAGAAAAAGTTTTAATTTGGCAATGTTCCTTAATTGATAGAAACCACTTTTAATAGCTGAATTTATTACTGAAAATGTTTAATTAATCAAGATTTTTATTTTAGGCCAAATCGCCCAGCCCTAGTGTAAATGCTTTAAAAGTTTAAAATGTTAAGTGTTGTGTTTGGGTAATGGGACAGAATATACAGTTTGTACAGTATAAAATCATTATGTCTATAGGAAGTTTTCATAAAACATGAAAACCCAAATGTCTGTGTGTGTGTGTTGGTAATGGTTGATCAATATATTGCCAAGGCCAATATTTCTATACTGATATTTGTCATTTTTAAACATCGGCATAGGCCAATGTGTTTTTCATTTTGGTCGATGTTTTTGAGGCAGGACTTTTATATTGATGGTTTGTGGCAGCGCTTGAGCACACAGTGCTTACATTCACCCTCCTAATCACTGTTGTCATTCAGTTCTGCCTATACTGATATAAGTCTATCCAATAATCAGATAGAACTGTTAAACAAAGTAACCAAAATGTAGACAAAAAGTGTTATAACCATTGCTTTAATTAGTAATGAAGCAAACTAAACTTTCTCTTTTGCCCTCAGCATTCAGCAAGTTCACACTGATATCATTTAAACAAATCTCTGAATAACTAATGAATGCATAATTTCACAAACCTTGCAAATTTAGTCAGCTCCAGCTGTGAGATCTTATATAGTGTGCATTTGTGTCCTGCATGATCACCTGTGCTCTGCGTGACGGTCAGTCTGTGTGAACTAAATGCTGACAGGGGGAGAACTCAGCTTAACAGGACGTATACTATCCACAAACTTTAACCTTGTGATTTTAAGTTGTTCTGTGCTTCATGCATTTGCCCATGGTCATATTCAGGTCATTTTTGCCATGTGCTGTTTGAAGATCATTCAAAAATGATCTTCCCAGACAACTGTGCACTGTTGGTTACAGTGTTTACTTGCTTTAGTTTCTTCATTATTATTATTTTTATTCAATTTTAAAAGATTTCCAATGTAATTGAATTAAATGAAATTAAAATTAATTATTATAATAAATAAAATTATATTGGCTAAATACCAGCCGTTATATGCCCTGCTTTCCAAGAGAAGGCACCTTTAAAAATATAAATATATTGGTCGACAACTAGTGCCGTGTGTAGTTGTTTGTTTGTGTATTGCTGGAATTCATCACCTTATAGGGAACATTTTTTGGTCCCTAAGAGGAAAACATCTCATAAATCATGTACAATACACAATTTTTTTTAAATGCAGAATGTTTTCTGTGAGGACTGGGTTTAGTGTTAGTGTAAAAGGACAAAATAAACAGCTTGTACAGTGTTAGAATCATTATGTCTATGAAAAGATGCCATAAAACATGAAAACCCATTATGTATGTGTGTGTGTGTGTGTGTGTGGTCAGGATACTTGTCTGTCTCCTCTGGGCTGCATCTCTTCATTCTCTGAGTGACTCTGCCTCACACACACACACACACACACACACACATGCACTTCCTCTGCAGTCCATGCGAATCAGTCTGGAGAGCTTTCAGCCCTGGTGACCCAGTTGTAAATCCTAATGACATCATCACTGGCCCACTTGCAAGCTCTCACACACTTGTGTATGTGTGCATGTGCTTGTGTGTGTTTGGAAACTGTGGCTCTGTATTATTCTGCATTGCTCTCTTGAGTTTTGTGTGCACTGTAAAAATTGTCACATTCAATCCGTACTATACCATATAACAATGTGCTAACATTTGCCATTGTTGAAGCTGAACAAGAACAGGCACTTGTTACAGATTAGAGCATAATTGATGATTGAATACATTCTGTTACTCAAACAATTTTAAAAATGGTGGATATATACCCTTTAAGATTATATAGCATTTTTGAACTATCAACAGAGTCACACTTCTGCTTAATATTTGAGGACAGTACGATTTAAAAAAAAATGCTTTAATTAGACAGAATGCATTTTAATGCCTTTTATTATGTTTAAAAAGATTTATTTAATTAAAATGAATGTTGTTCTTTTGAACTGTTTTGTTCATCAAAGTATTCCAAAACTGTATCACAGTTTCCAAAAAAATCTATTCAACATTTATAGTAATGGTATTACATGTGTCTTGAGCTGCAAATCAGCATATTTTCTTGAGGGGCCATGAAACCCCCCTCTTTCAGTTCAAGTCCACCTCTGAATTTTTTCAAAAAATGCTTCGAGATGGACGTAGAGCTCTGCGAGCAGAGGCAGGAGTGGGCGTGACCAGCAGAGCAGAGGAAATGGAGGGGAGTAAACAACTGTTGTCAGTTGGCTCACAAAATGAGACACAAACCGTGAGGAGACCCATGATCTTAAAGTTTACAAAATTTAAATGCAAAGAAATAAACAGTAAGTAATTTAATCCCCTGTTACATTTGTTATTCCTAATTTCATATACACATAACCACAATTTATTATATCATCATAAAGATAATTGTGTTTATATAAACACTATAAATGAGGAAGACTTCTCTCCTGAATCCCCGGGTCTGAATGCAGACACAGTAGATAGCAGTGCAGCAGGTCTCTTGACCTTTCTATTTCAATAATTAGCGCTGCCGGTAATGGAGGATTTGAAACATAGGCGAACTCAGCAGCACGGATATAGGCAATGTTTTTGATAAAAGACAAAGTACGCCATTCTTTAATTTTCGTACAGCTCTCCCGACAAAAATGCTTACTGCAAACCAACAGCTGTATCAGCCCTGACAGAATCTTGGGGAAAAACATGCAACAAACCCTGTGGATCATGGAAACAAACACATACGACCCGTGCAGTGAGCAGACGCGGTCTCACCCAGTCATTGGGTCTCACAGCTTGGCAGGTCTGCCTTGCCTTCAGAAAGCACGTGCTCTCATACTTAATAATTAAAAAGCAGGCTCTTCTCATAGGATAAAAAACTCTGCTATGAATGATCAGAATCAGAATCAGTTTTATTGCCAAGTGTGCTTCACACACACAAGGAATTTGTTTTGGCAACAGAAGCTTCCTGTGTACATAAAGTGACGAGTGACAACACAAAATTAAATACAAGAAAGAAAAGGCAATGAACATTAAACATTAAACAGAGATGCAGTTAGTCAAAAAGATCTGGATGTTGAATTGTATGTACAGATATGCTGTAAATATACAGATTATATGGTGCTGTGTACAAGTGGTTATGAGAAAGTATTGCACGTTTATTGCACAGTAGGGGAATATTTAACTGTTCATGAGGTAGATGGCCTGAGGAAAGAAACTTTTCCTGTGTCTGGCTGTTTTTGTGCTTGGTGCTCTGTAGCACCGACCAGACGGTAACAGTTCGAACAGGTAGTGTGCTGGGTGTGAGGCGTCCAGAGTGATTTTATGAGCCCTTTTACTCACTCTGGAAGAGTACAGTTCTTGAAGTGTAGGAAGGGTAGTGCCAGTGATTCGTTCAGCAAACTGCAATAAAAATCACGTCTTTTCTTGTAACACACACCCCTCCTTCCCAGGAATTAATCCTGAACTGTTGGGGTGTGTGTCTATCGCCTCTAGATCCACAAAGCTACTCTCTTGTGATTCTTTTGGCAATGATGTTGTGAGCTTCACGTGCAAAAAGGACACCTCATTTGGGGACTCAAGAGGCCACACACGGCTCGATATTGTTCCAGGGGAACTATCCAAACCGTGTGCTACTCTCACTTTCTTCTCTGTATCAAACAGAGGAGATCCCGCGGGTCTTTCTGCACCTGATAATGAGAAACTGACGCGTCATCACTCCACTAGCAGATTTGCACTACATCACCAATTTTGATCCAACCCCAAAAATGATTTCAAACCCGGATGATGAGATTAGCTGACAAAAGCTCAAAATTATCCAGTTTTCCCCACAATTAAAACTGACAGGTGCTAACATTGTCTTAACTGTTGTCAACACACACAAATCTGTTAAAATTTCCAAATAAGTACTCCAGGGTGTCTTAAACCTGTAAGAATCATGACTGATTGGTGAAGTTATGAGCATTAACAATTTTATAATAACTAGGAAAAGAAAACAGTTGCTTACATTGTAATAATATTTTACAATATTATGTGTTTGGCTGTATTTTTGTACAAATATTCAAAGGCTTCCTTTGGTGCCGTTCAAGAAAAAATATCTCATCAGTCTCAGACATTTCAGTACTGCACTGTGTGTATATATATACGTATGTTAGTCTGAAAAAATAACAACAGGCATAATGGTCAATATAATGGCAGCATTCATTTTAGGGTGAATTATTCCTTTTCTTTTACAACTTTGTTATTTTCTAGTATTTTGTTTAAATCAGTTTGATGTTTTCCTGTTTGTGTTGCAACTAATTGTGCTTTTCTCTTTGTAGGTTTTGGACAGCTTATTAGCACAGTATGGGACTGTAGAAAATGTGGAGCAAGGTAAAGACTTGAAATGACTATAATTAAATAGTCTATTGTATTTTGTGTTTTTGCTTTCATAGTTGACATTTCAAGCAGTGTTTTGCAGTATGACGTGCTATTATTTATCCAAAGATATTTGAGATATTTTTATATTTAATATGCGTGCAGCTTGTATGACCTCATTATTTGACGGATTGTGTAGATTAATACATTTTTATACCATTTAAAGTAACTAGTGAAGGCAAAATTGAACCCACACTCAATATTAAATCTGGTTAATTTGATTATTTAATTATTGATAGATTTTGGACATTAACATATATAGAAAGTGCCAAGTATGTACACTTGAACCAGATTGCTTTCCTACTGATTATAAAAATCAAAGGAATAGTTCTCCTACTGTATTTCTGCTCACCCTCCATTTGTTCCAGAGATTCTTTCTTTTGTTAAACACAAAAGCAATATTTTGAAAAATGTTGGAAACGGCTAAACATCGACATCTATATCATTTTTTGTGGATGTCAAAAGCTACTGGTTTCCATCGTTCTTCAAAATACTTTGTTGTGTTCAATAGAAGAAAGAAATGACTTTAGGGTGAGTTAATAGCAAGTAAATTTTAATTTTGGGTCAACTATACCTTTAACTAAAGTAAATTTGAAAAGTCACATAAAATGTTAGCTGACAATACACATGAATTAATTTAGGCATTGACTTTTGTGTACTGTAAAACTTTCCTTGATCCATTTTTGATAAATTTTCAAAGCCTTTTCTGTTAGGAATTTTGATGCGCCCATATGAATGAATCTAAATTACAAACAGATTGTGAACTACAGAGACAATGTGTGCACTTACTGCAGATCAAACATCATCCACACTTGGATCACATCAACACACGCAACCAGTGGAGACGTTTCAGTCTTGAGGTTTAGTAATTGTCGTTCCCGAAAAAGAAAGAGAAGGAGAGAGGGAAAACACACAGGCAGCGTGACTGAGAGAAAATGAATGAAAGTCACAGACAAACAGTGTTTGATAGAGACATGAACTCTAGTCTGAGATGAATGTGTGTATTGAAGAGGGAGAATCTGGTGTGAGGGTCCTGCTGTAATGTGTGTGTATCATGGAGATGCTGTTTGGTAATAAAGAGGAAAATATACACTTATCGGCCACTTTATTAGGCACACCTTACTAGTACCGGGTTGGACCCTCTTTTGCCTTCAGAACTGCCTTAATCCTACATGGCATAGATTTAACAAGGTACTGGAAATATTCCTGAGATTTTAATCCATATTGACAAGATAGTATCACGCAGTTGCTGCAGATTTTTTGGCTGCACATCCATGATGCAAATCTCCTGTTCCACCACATTCCAATAGTGCTCTATTGGATTGAGATCTGGTGACTGTGGAGGACATTTCAGTACATTGATCTCATTGTCATGTTCAAGAAACCAGCCTGTGATGATTTTCTGTAAACCCTAGAGTTGGTTGTGCGTGAACATCCCCATATATCAGCAATTTCTAAAATACTCACATTAGCCCATCTGGCACCTACAACCACGCCACGTTCAAAGTCACTTAAATCACCTTTCTTTCCCATTCTGATGCTCAGTTTGAACTGCAGCAGATTGAGTTGCTGCCATGCGATTGGCTTATTAGAAATTTGTGTTAACGAGCAGTTGGACAGGTGTACCTAACAAAGTGGCCAGTTAATGTAGGTGCCTGTGGTCTTTCTGTTACTTACTGCTTAGACCCAGTCTTGCCATTTTTACTCCTTTTGTTTAGATGTATTTTTGTTGATCAGACCACAATATGCCACAGCTATCTCACCCTGCAGACCAAGACCCAGTTACTAACTGAAGCTAAGCAAGGCTGAGCCTGATCAGTACCTGGATAGGAGACCACATGGGAAAACTAGGTTGCTGTTGAAAGTGGTGTTAGTGAGGCCAGTAGGGGGTGCTCATCATGCAGTCTGTGTAAGTCCTAATGCCCCAGTAAAGTGAAGAGGATTCTATACTGCTCAGTGAGCGCCGTCTTTCGGATAAGACTTTTTGTGGTCATTAAAAAATCCCATAGCACTTCTTGTAAAGAGTAGTGGTTTAACCCTGGTGTCCAGGCCAAATTCCATTTATCATCCATTACCCATCATGGCCTCCCAATCATCCCCATCCACCGAATTACTGTCTTTCCTCTGCACCTACAGTATAGCTGGTGTGTAGTAAGCACACTGGCTCCGTTGTCCCGTTGCTTCATCCAAGTGGATGCTGCACACTGGTGGTGGTGTGAAAAGACCCCTCCCCCTCATGATTGTGAAGTGCTTTGGGTGTATGGCCATACACAATAAATGTGATATAAAAATACACATTACATTACAAGTAGAGGTGCAAGATTTTTTCCGTTTTAGCCCCCGTCCACATGTAGACTTGTCCAAAAGAATTATATCATATTGCCATTTCGTCCTGACATGTCTGGTATTTTGAGAGACTGAAACCAATGTTTTTTTTTATTAACTCTAAACTTTGTACCCTTGAGTTTATACAGCCAATTTGTATATTTTGTGAAATAAAAATATACTATTTCTGAATTCTGATCTTTGATTCAATATTGGGAAATAAGCTTGCAAAGTATAATAATGAACATCAAAGGATGCAAGTTCGCCAAAACTATTGCCTTCATACCAAAGTACTTTTTTAAATGGTAAAGTTTAAAATCTGTCTGCTTAGCTGTCATTGGCATTTTAATATCTTCATGTTGTTAGCGTTAGCAATCTGCAATGTATTTTCAGATACACTCCTCCACCCCAGCTCCACCTGTGTATAGATCTGCTACAAAGGTTACATGCATGTTACGTTGGCAGCAGCAGCAGTGTGTTATATTGTCAGACAGCATGTTTGTGAATATACTGCCAGTAGCAAGTCTCATCACTTGCTCTGCACCAATAATCAAAGCAGCAGCAGCATGGCAGATCTATGCCGCCAAGACCAAACACATCAACACTACCATATTCATTAATATACTAAATCTATCAAAGAGTTTTATGACAGAAATATGTTTATTAAACCTTTGACAATCTCAGCAGTATATTGGCATCTAGAACTCTGAGCTCTGCTAAAAGTAAAAGGGTATTATACTTGGTTCATAATACAGAAAAAGAGGGAAAATCTAGTTTAAAGGGCACCTATATTGAAAAATCTACTTTTTAAGCTGTTTGGACAGACATATGTGTAAGTATAGTGTATAGACCGTCATATTGGGGTGATATAAACACACTCAGTTCTTTTTTTTTAATTTAGGTCTTCCCCCAACAATATTGACTGACAGCTGCGCATTACCATATGCTCAGTTTGTTTTCACGTCCGCCATTTTCAGCCTGTGAGTCAAAGCGATGTCACCAAAGAAACACCCTTGCGCTATTTTTAGATGTAAGGCTTATTGGGCTCAACACAAAATCAACATTCACCACTTTATCGCTCTCCTCGGCGCCAGTGTTTGTAACTTTAGGTGGGTTTGCATACATGTGTACTTTTCATTGCCTCTTCCTTAAACTTTAGCAGTTTGTATTTCTCGCGGTCACAGAAGCTCCCTGTCATCTTAACTAGGTGCAGCTGGAAAGCTGCCTCATGTGCGTGTCCCTTCATTGGAAATAACAAACTTGCCTTAAGCAGGTCGCACACCAGAAGCGCAGCTTGGCCGTGCGCAGCACCATGCATTTCAGAATTCTAAACATAGACGTCTATCAGGGTGCACACAACGGCGCTGCAAGTCGGCGGCTGTCCACAGCGTTCAGCCATCACTCAGGACACTGTTCATATTTCTGCCGCCCCACAGAGCGTTATCTGAATTGTCTGGTGTGCCGTGTTGTGGCGCTGAGCGGCGCATCTGGTGTATGACGCCCTTCAGTCAAAGCTAATTTAGTGTGCTTGGTTATTAGTCTCGGTGTACAAGCTCGAAGCTTTAAACTAGCACACAGTTGGCTGTAAAACTGTACAAAGACACAAATGATTTTGTACTCTCTGCTTGGTCTGTGTCCGAGTCGTACATGTACAGCTGAATTCTGGTCCTCTCACTCATGTTGCTTCTCTCTGTCTGCCTGTCTGTTGCCATACACAAAGCGGGGAGCTCTTGGCTTCGCCCCCTTGTTAAGTTGGGTGGGAAGTCAAAACTAATTTTTTATGTGAAGCAACACGCCCCTAAAACAGCGACCTGTGTACACGCCCCCAAAATTACACTTTTTAACACATCATAATAAAAATAATCTGAATTGTGTCTTGAACTGAACCTAAACTGGCACACTCAGAAGAACCATAATATTAATATTACATCTTAAAAAAGGGGTAAAATAGGTGCCCTTTAAAACACATGCACAGACCTTAGAAATGTATTTTAATCCAAATGGTTTAAAAAAACTGATGTCTAATGAAATTAAAAAAAATAAAAATAAATAAATAAATAAATAAACAAATAAATAAATAAATGTATTATTATAACATTGCAAAGGGGACCTTTTATGCTACTTTATACACGTTGTGATCAAGTGTAATTATAAAAAATATAATTATTTAATTTTTACTATTAGAGGGTGGTTATATTCACACACTGATGTGAAACAACATTAAGTCACTCATACTATGTTTCTGCTTATTATTTTACAATTAAAACATTTGTGGTATGTAAAAAGACTAAAACAGTTATAAGAAACCTTCAGTATGTGTGGTCATCAGCTTCTCCACAAACAAGGAGAGGGAGAAAATCACAAGACATTGTCTCAGAAAAATAATTCCAGAAATTTCATTTTGCATAATATTGGCATCGAATTCAAAACATATACTCAGGAGATGTGTGGCTTTTGACCTTTTACTTTTGTGTGGTGTTCCAGGACTAATTTCACATATTTGTTTATGAAATAATAAATAGTTTGGTGCGGTACAATTTTTTACATTACTTAAGTATCTAGAACTTTTTTCATTTAGAGCATTATAAACTCTAAATGGTGGATAATAAAGCCCAGAGTGTCTTCTTTCCAAAAATACATAAACTGTGAATGTAGACCAAATCATTCAGCAACTGTAAATGATTTAGTTTGGGAAGGTCATTTTTGAGCAAATGCCTCTGACAGTGAGAGAGAGAGGGACATCGATATAGCCTCGGAAAACTTATTACAGAAATCTCATTTTGCATGCTATCTTCATCAAATTTGAAATATAAACTCATGAGACACTTGGCTTTCAAGTCATATTTTGTTCTAGGGCATTATATTAATGTTTTTCTGTGTTTGTATATGGAAAACAAATATTGAACACAGTACAATTTTTTCTCATGACTTCATAATGTATAACTTTTTTATATTTAACATGTAACTTCACCTTTTACCACAGTAAAGCTCAAAGTGTCTTCTTTCCAATAATACATAATTTGTGTTTGTAGCTTACTGGAGTCAGGAACTGTTACTATTTAAAATTAGGTAGGTGTAAATCCCCCAAATTGAGTGCTGGCTAATAGGTTAAACTCCTTATAAAAGTTATATTTGCATAATAGGTCCCCTTTAAATGGATGTGAAACTATCTTAAAAGGGCCATTTTTAAGCTGCTGCCTGTATCAGTGCATTTTTAGGTACATTTTTTCAGGTCGACAATTGCAACTCAGCACTGTTTAAATAACAAATACCATCCAAACAATGTTATGATATGGCTTGTGCACTGATCTAATGAAATAAATATGATCACAGTAGTGCTAGTTCTCTTTGTTTCTCAGGGCTAGTAGTATGATGTGTCTTCATCGGTGACGCTCATTGTGCTCATTGAGATTGATCGCTTGAGCTGCTTTACAGTGAGGCTTTGTGGTGTTCTTTATGTGTGAAGCTCTGGATTTCTGCCAGTCGTCCCACTCAACTTCCTCCAGACAGACTGTCTGGTCCTCCAGGCACACAACTACATCGGATCAATACAGCGGCATACTTTTACTCCTTTAAAATGCCTTATTGTCTTTGCAGTGGCTTCTGTCTGTAATTACTGAAATGACCTTAGTGAAATATTATTATGATGTGGCAAAACCTTTGTTTAGACTGATTTTATATTCTCTGAAGATACTCTTCAGAGAATATAATACAGTTTGACCTTTAAGAGGTGTAAGCCAAGTTTTTGTTAAACTTCATGATGCTTTCTGTGAATTATGGGAGTAACATCTATTAAACTACAAACAAATAGTGAAGTGCTAGTCAAGAAACTGGGTACAATTCTCCTCACAGTTTAAACACAGAAATAAAAGTTCATTCTTATTTGAATGAACAAATTACATTTCAGCAGACGAAGAATAACCCCTGATTTTTTCAGTCTTTATTTACCCTCAAAACTTGAAATTATTTCAAAAGATGACTTTTGGTTACTGATGATATGAGTTTTACAGCAGAAGAAATCCTGGATGAGGATTTATGATGCAGCTCACCTTATTGCATGCCTAACCTATTTATATGCCATATCCAGTATTTATATTTAGAAAACATGCTTGTGTACACTTTTATTTTATAGCTCTGTTGGTGTCACGTCCGTGTTGTGATATGATGTCACACTCGCAGAGTTTTAATTGGAATGTATATAAAACACATAAAATATTCATTTGGACTGATGGAAATTGGTGCATGTAAACATAGCCATCGTGTCTGTATTTAGATGCTACACAGGGCTTTGATCTGTGGACGCCAGGGCTGTTTTGTGCTTGTCCTGTGAAGCACACATCTGGCCACGGAATAGCAATCCTCATTTTCTATGCAGACACACTCAAATGGCTCTTCATAGCACTAGCGTAAAACTGTTTGTTTGTCTGTGTGTACCTGATACTGCAGCATGCAGTCTCACATGCTTATGAATAAGAACAAGGTCCCTGTTTATGAATATGGAATTAATTTCATTTGCTCTTTCTTTTTGCAGTTAACACTGACACTGAAACTGCAGTGGTGAATGTGACTTACTCGACGAAAGAGGAGGCTAAAGTGTAAGAATCTGAAGCAATTATTCTTCATTTTAAAATAAAGATTCATTTGTTTTTGCATAAAATAACTGAAAAGGTGCTATGTTTTTACATATATTTATATACATTTTTAGACAACACCACACCCACGTTTAAATTTCAGAAGGTTTAACTTTAATTTACTCGTTGAATTAAATGTAATTAAATTTATTTGGTAAAATAACACAGACCTTTTCAACACACACACACACACACACACACACACACACACACACACACACACACACACACACACA
>CAIGQZ010032266.1:10475465-10491622 GCA_903798205.1 Danio tinwini | reverse complement strand
GTGTGTGTGTGTGTGTGTGTGTGTGTGTGTGTGTGTGTGTGTGTGTGCGCGTGTGTGCGTTAACTTTGTAACGACATTGTGTGTGACTCATCCTTGCAACTCCACAACATGCATCAGATACCTATTGGTAAGATTCTTACTGTAGTTTCTCCTCACAAACGTTACGTGAGATCTTATTCCTTTGTGTTTGTCTGTTGTCTGACGCAGCCGAGGGAGCCGCTGCCAGGCACGTGGAAACAGTGGGCGTGAAGGACTAGCCTTAAAGGCGCAGTACACAAAAACCGCTAGCTTATGCTAAATGCTACAAAATAGAACCTTATAAAAGGTATAATAAAAAAATCTGATGGGTGTTTTGAGATGAAACTTTACAGACACATTCTAGAGACACAAAAGACTTCTATTAAATCAGGAAAAAGTGGTAACCTATGTGCCCTTTAAAACAACTCTCCTATCAGTCCTTCATATTTGCATGATCGCATCCAGTAGCTCAGAGTGAGTCACGGGGCCTGAATAAAATCTTGCTAAATTAAAGTGACTCATTAAACTCATTTATTAAATTAAAAAATGAAATACACAAAATTACATATATTTGTTTCAGTGTGTGGAAATAAGTTTGATATATCATGTGAAATTGTACAGGGGAGAAGCCAGTCGGTAGAGTTTATAGCTAAATATTTAGCAGTGTTTGCATGTCCTTTATTACATAATTCATTTAAATAAAAATAAAATACCATTCATTACAATGTTTTTAAAAAGCCCCTAAATTGTTTTGTATTTTGTGATTTTTTTTTCTTGTTGAATAAAAAATCTATTTTTCATTCATATATTAGCATATATTTTGCTAATATTTAAAATTATATATAAAAATATGATTTTCCATTCACATAGGCTATTAGCAAAATACTTAGCAGTGTTTGCATGTCCATTACTGCGTATAATTCATTAAAATAGAAGTAAAATAACATTCATTACAAGTTGATTTAAAGAAAGCACCGAAGTAGTTTTTTGCGATTTGCGTTTTTTTCCCAGTTGAATAAAAGACTATTTTCCATTCATATATATCATTATTGAGGATTTCTTAAAAATAGTGTAAAAATCTTGTCTCGTCTCGTTCTCATGAACCCAATCTCGTATCTTGTCTCGTCTCGTGGAGTAGGCATCTCGTCACACCCCTAATTATTACAATTTGAATGAGCTTTTTCTATTTTAATATCTTTTCAAATGAATTAATTATTGTTGTGTTGATTTTTTTGTCATTTTTTGATCAATTAATGTGTCTTTGCTGAATAAAAAGATGTATTTTATAAAAGAAAATCACACTGACAGTAGTTTACATAGAACTGTTGCAAATGAATATTACATGCAGTATTATATTTTACATAAAAATACAGTTTTCAAACACAGAAACTCTGTGTTATCTGTTGATTAGTCCACCAGAATATTTTAGACACTATATATAATGAAATTGTCTTAAGAATCATAATTTTCTATGACAAAATATGAACATTTATGGCTCAATGCTAAAATAAATCTTCTCAGTAGTTCCTGTATTTCCTTCCTATGCCAACACAAAATCACTAAAAACTATAAACAAGTTGTTTTTGACCCATGCTATTTTGTATTCCAGTAAATAAGCATATAATGTTAGCAACATCTTAGATTCTAATTCTAATTTTTAAATTCCACTGGTTATGTCAGCATTAAACCAGAACAAATAAGATCAGTTAAGAGAAGTAGATAATTGAAATAAGAAATTCAAGGGGTTTAGGTATGTAGGTGTTCAGTTACAGAAAATGAAAAATCTGATCGAAAATAACACTGACTCTGTCTTTACAGTCTTTATAAATCAAATATAGATTGTCCTTGTTCAAACTACAGAAGTTGCTCAGCCCAAAAACATAAGTGATGTTATTTTATTTTATTAAAACACTGCAACACAGTGGCGCAGTAGGTAGTGCTGTCGCCTCACAGCAAGAAAGTCACTGGTTTGACCCTTGGCTGGGTCAGTTGACATTTCTGTGTGGAGTTTGCATGTTCTCCCTGTGCTTGCATGGGCTTCCTCTGGATGCTCTGGTTTCCCCCACAAGTCCAAAGACATTGGGTAAGCTGTTTGTAGTGTATGTGTGTGTATGGATGTTTCCCAGCGATGGGTAGCAGCTGGAAGAGCATCCGCTGCGTAAAACATAACACAGACACAAACAGCAGACTAAGATATAAATGTTGGATGGAAAAGTGGATGGATCCAATGTACTGATACACATATAGACAGATTTTTTTTTTTACTTGGCTGTTAACATTAACTTAAGACTCATTTTGTGGCTACTCACCAATGTGATTAAAATACAGTCATTTTTATGAATTTGTCAAAAACAAGAAAACTTACAGGAGAACTCAATTCAGGGTATATGTATTTATTCTTTGGGCCATATTGAGTGCTTATAAGTCTTCTTGCAATTGAATGATTTTAAATAACTCAAATGTTCAACAAAAATAATAAAGAAATAAATAAATTTTGAGACGAAAGTGACAAATTTTTGTTCTTTGTGTAGGTTATCAGACCTGTGATTATTATCAAGACTTGTTCCTGTATCTTGGTGGGGACAATCATGTCCCCCTACCCTAACCCTACTCCTAAATCCAACCCTCACAAAGAACAATCTGCATTTTTACATTTTCAAAATGCTTCATTCTGTGTGATTTATAAGCATATTTAATCTCAATTTTAGACCATACGGGGACACAAGTCTCCATGAGTCTGTGTGCGTTCAAGTTTAAGTCCCCACCAGGATATAAAAACAAGTACACACACAAGCCTTTCATGAAGCTTTGATTGATCTCAATATTCAATATTTCTTTTCCTTTGCGGAAAGGGTGGACATCCATCGCAAGGAGAACGCAGGAGCGGCAGAGAAACCCATCACCATCCACTCCACCCCTGAGGGCTGCTCCACCGCGTGCCACATGATCATGGACATCATGCAGAAAGAGGCTGTAGACACAAAGGTGTAAGTCTTAATCTTCTGCAGTCGTTGTATTCCATGGAGCTCTTCAAAGGTGGCCTTTAAATGTGGTCTTGCTCCTGTAGAACTGAGGATATTCCTCTGAAGATCCTGGCCCACAACAGCCTGGTCGGAAGACTGATCGGGAAAGAGGGCAGAAACCTGAAGAAGATTGAAGAGGATACAGAGACCAAAATAACCATCTCCTCGTAAGTGTCTGTTGAATTTGATGGCTTTCAGCTGGGAAAATATTTGGCAAGCTTATAAATATTTTGCTATAATGGTTGTTATTTTAGAATCTACAGGGAGTGCAGAATTATTTGGCAAATGAGTATTTTGACCACATCATCCTCTTTATGCATGTTGTCTTACTCCAAGCTGTATAGGCTCGAAAGCTTACTACTAATTAAGCATATTAGGTGATGTGTATCTCTGTAATGAGAAGGGGTGTGGTCTAATGACATCAACACCCTATATCAGGTGTGCATAATTACTAGGCAACTTCCTTTTCTTTGACAAAATGGGTCAAAAAAAGGACTTGACAGGCTCCGAAAAGTCAAAAATAATGAGATATTTTGCAGAGGGATGCAGCACTCTTAAAATTGCCAAGCATCTGAAGCTTGATCATCGAACAATCAAGCGTTTCGTTCAAAACAGTCAACAGGGTCGCAAGAAGCGTGTGGAAAAACCAAGGCGCAAAATAACTGCCCATGAACTGAGAAAAGTCAAGCGTGCAGCTGCCAAGATGCCACTTGCCACCAGTTTTGCCATATTTCAGAGCTGCAACATCACTGGAGTGCCCAAAAGCACAAGGTGTGCAATACTCAGAGATATGGCCAAAGTAAGAAAGGCTGAAAAACGACCACCACTGAACAAGACACACAAGCTGAAACGTCAAGACTGAGCCAAGAAATATCTCAAGACTGATTTTTCTAAGGTTTTATGGACTGATGAAATGAGAGTGAGTCTTGATGGGCCAGATGGATGGGCCCGTGGCTGGATCGTTAAAGGGCAGAGAGCTCCAGTCCGACTCAGACGCCAGCAAGGTGGAGGTGGAGTACTGGTTTAGGCTGGTATCATCAAAGATGAGCTTGTGGGGCCTTTTCGGGTTGAGGATGGAGTCAAGCTCAACTCCCAGTCCTACTGCCAGTTTCTGGATGACACCTTCTTCAAGCAGTGGTACAGGAAGAAGTCTGCATCCTTCAAGAAAAACATGATTTTCATGCAGGACAATGCTCCATCACACGCGTCCAAGTACTCCACAGCGTGGCTGGCAAGAAAGGGTCTAAAAGAAGAAAAAGTAATGACATGGCCTCCTTGTTCACCTGATCTAAACCCCATAGAGAACCTGTGGTCCATCATCAAATGTGAGATTTACAAGGAGGGAAAACAGAACACCTCTCTGAACAGTGTCTGGGAGGCTGTGGTTGCTGCTGCACGCAATGTTGATGGTGAACAGATCAAAACACTGAGAGAATCCATGGATGGCAGGCTTTTGAGTGTCCTTGCAAATAAAGGTGGCTATATTGGTCACTGATTTGTTTTTGTTTTGTTTTTGTATGTCAGAAATGTATATTTGTGAATGTTGAGATGTTATATTGGTTTCACTGGTGAAAATAAATTATTGAAATGGGTATATATTTGTTTTTTGTTAAGTTGTCTAATAATTATGCACAGTAATAGTCACCTGCACACACTGATATCCTCCTAAAATAAGGGGTCACAACAATAGGGTCACAACACCAAAAATATGACTTGGATGTCATCCCTTAAACATATTCCTAAAATATCATGATACTGACAAACACCACAAACCTAAACATACACACAAAACACACACACACACACACACACACACACACACACACACACACACACACACACACACACACACTCACTCAAACAAATATTGAAAATTCTGGGTTGAAACTAAAAACTCTGGATGTAATTGGCGAGCATGTGTGGTTTATGCATAGATACAGTACATATACTGTACATGTACATAAGCAGAAAATCCACAGAGCAGAATATTGAGCCATTTTAAACTTTGATCGCAGCACATGCGCAAGCTCGTTGACGGTGTGCTCAGCTGCTTTTGCACTTTGGTCATTTCAGCAACAAACCCCTCTTGCACAATGAAAGCCATTAAAATAAATGGCTTTCATAGCACAGCGCTTCCTGTGTCTGGTGTGAAAGCTACTTCATATGACACATAGCCATGATGGCTCGAATAAAAGTGATATCAGTGTGCTGAATGCTGCTAGACAGTGCAGTGTATCATAGCCTTCATTTTTGGCTCATATTCTTGGTCATTTTACTTTTTCAGCTGAAAACCAAGCCACTTTTGGCTAGTATAAAAAAATCAGTGCATCTCTAATGTAAAAAATAAATGACCCAATAAATAACTTATAATTCTTTGTTTTTATTAATTAATAAACTCTATAATTAACCTACTTCCCTAGTACACCATTTTATAATAACAAATGCCAATTACACAGGTTTAGGTGGATAAATATCAGTCTGTGATACAGACTTTACAACTTGTATATAGATCTTTGCAATATTGTTAAAATCAACCGAAAGTATAAAACAACAAAACCAAAAATAAACAGATATTATTACTGTTGTTTATTAAGAAATTGTGTTGTAAAATGTGAGAAAACAAGTGTAAAAGTTTCATTTAGTTTAAAGCCTGTTTGAAAGCATGAGCTAGATACGTGACTAAAATTTAATTACACAATCTTAATTGTGTTCACTTCATGTAATGATATATCACAGTGGATAGTTTTGTTGTTTTCTGTAATCTAAAAAATAAGAAATAAAGATTTTTCCTAACCTCGCCTTTTTGAGAGTTAAGTATGCTCTGATTGGTCCCATGGCTATGCTTCCATGATTGGTCATATATTGCACATCTGTGGTGATTGGCCTACCACTAACAGAATTACCATATCTGAATTTCAGCTTTCCTTCTTTTTTATTTATGAACAAAAGATAAAATAATAAGAGCAATAAAAATTGTGTTGGTTTAACCATATCAATTCGATCCCTAATCTTTGTCCTTTGAAAGTGCATACAGTATAAAGTGAATTTGCTTTTACAGCATAGAAAATAAAATCTTCTTAACATGTCCACAAGCTACAACTGTAGTGTTTGAAATTCAAAGCTGTTTTTGTTTATAGACCCTTTTCATATTTCTGGTTTTCTTGGTAGTGGAAGTTGTCACGGTTGTGTAAACTTAGAGCACAGTGAATGGGAGAGTACAACAAATAATTTCTTTGAAATCCTATTTGGACTTTCAGAAAAAGGGGGAAATAGTGTGAGAGAATAATGTCAAATTTACTCTCAGCCCCATAGACGCTGCATTAGAAACACCTTGCAGTAATTCGTTTTTTGTAATTTGACGCAAAGATACTATAATAGATACATAAATGCATATAAATGTTCATACAATAAAAACAAAATAAAAAATTACAATTTTCAAGCATTTAAGATTGTGATGACCATTAAATGCGTCTTGTGAAAGGGTCCATTAGCAGTCAATAAGAACCATAGACTGACCTTACAAATATTTGTAGCAAATTTACATTAAAAAATCAGAATCAATTCCTACTTTTAGGAAACAAGAAATGTATTAATCCTTATCTTTTAGGTTCACATAAAATGATATAAAATGCTACATGAATATTACTCGAAAAATCATTATTGGGGCACTTAAAAACACGACAGCTCTTGCTTGAAATGCTGTGTTTTGTATTTGAAATATTGATTGTAGCGTGACCTGAGCGTGACATTTTGTAACAGGCTGTTAAGTGCTGGGATCTGGTGCAAAGCAGCAGGGTACAGGTGGTCGTATGTATTTTCCAGAAATAAATAACGTGTGCGTTGATCACACAGATAACTGAGGAAATGAGTCGGCCAATTAAGCCCCAACCAGGACTCCTGACGTTATTGCTTTGCCATTCTTTAAAAAACAGCCTCATATACCAGTGCTCATCAATAGCAACGAAAATAACTCGCTTTTTACCCAGAGTACCATTTTATTCTAGGTGGAATCTCAGAGTCAGTTTATTCTTCACTGTAGAGATGCTGTAGAAGCTCTTTTGATATTCAGCACAAAAACAACATTGCAATGATATAGTGCAAACAACTTGTGTTGTGCGTTTCCATGGCCTGCTTAGATGTCTTTTATCCTGCACTCCAGTAATGCATGGTTTTAGTAGATAAAAAAAGCTTTCAATCAATCAATCAATCAATCAATCAATCAATCAATCAATCAGCACTATTGGGTTCACATTTTCTTTAATGTTGCTATGAACTTGTCAATTGGTTATAGTTTCAGTCTATTTTGCACTGCCCTTTTATTTTTATTATTATTTTTATTGTTAAATAATAATAATACTAAAAATAATGATGAATGATTGAAGTGTTTTATTAATTAATAACACAAATCGTCATGTACAATATATGTACAATATAAAAATAATAATATTAATAGGCAAAATATCTTTTGAGACTAATGTATTATCTCAAAACAAAAATGCTCTAATTTTAGTCAAAGCAAATAGCTCATGGAAATAATACTTTGTATTTTAAATCAGAAATTATATTTCTAATTGTTTCCCCACTTGCCTAACCACCCTCCTGAACACCATCTTAACTATTTTTTTCGGTTTAGATACGGGCCAGAAACATCTAATATTGGCTATTTATGATTTAATAAGTACATTACATGTAAATCCTATGGATTTCCTTAAAGAATCTTGGGAAAATTACATTGGTGGTGGTATTGCGGAAGATCAGTGGAAAGATATTTTAAAGATGGTGCACCCCTCCCCTATATGCACCAAACATGGCCTATTGCAATGAAAAGTGCTCCATAGGTGAAGTTTTATAAAAAAAAGCAGCATGTGATATAATTGAGCATGGCTGGTTTCTCATCCGTAATCAGTAATAATCCAATCTGATCAATCCAAGTTTACCATAAATAGACCGATCTTACCCTACTGCCTTTATCTTCGTTTTGGAAGAATCCCCCCTTCCACCCCATCTTCTTCTTTTCCTCCCTTTTCTAAGGGGAGCTCTTGAGACCTACCTGATCTCGGACCACCTTTATATGCTTATTGACAAGGCAGGAACCTTAGGCTCAATTATCTCCGCGCTCAGGGTTCTCTCCTGGGACAGCATGCCAAGCATATCTAAGTGTGAATGATAGAAGTGATGCCTCTCATTGCTGTAAGCAGTCTCCTGCTAACCATCTCCATATGTGCTGGAGTTGCCCTCCAAATTTCCGGTCCAGTATTTTTGATACACTTAATGTGTTATTAACATAAATCTAGACACTAACCTCTTGACAGCCCTTTTTGGTATTTCAGAGAGTTGACTTGACTGTTGCATCTCGCCAGGTTATTGCTTTTCCTACTCTTTATATTCTCTTATCAAATGAAAACAGATACTTCCTCCATCACATGACATGTGGATTCGAGAAATCTCTAGCTGCATAAAACTTGAGGAGTTAAGACGCTTACTTGCAGGATCTCTCAAATTTTTTTACAAAACCTGGAACCCTGTTTTAGACTATATCAAGGGCTTACCCTGTTCAGTTGATATCAGCTCTAATACACAGTAATTAACTGGAAAGATGAAATATTGACCTTTTTTTCCTTTCCTTTCCCTTTTTTTATTCTTGTAAACTTGCTTAATTATTATCATTCTTTTAAATTCATATATTTTTTATTTGATTAAATTAAGATTTAATTTATCATTTTTCTCTCCGAGGATATGTTTGTTTTTAATTCATAAATATATATATACTATTATCAACTATTTATCAACAATATATCAACTATTTTTAATTCAATTTGAAATCAAATAGATAGTGGAGGCTATTTTAGTTGCAATTAGCAAATTAATGAATAATAATAATAATATAAATATTAATAAAAAACAGGGTATCCGCTGGGTTTTAAAAAGCCCTAAAATGTCTTCAATTTTAAAAACACAATTTTAGGCCCTAAAAGGTCTTAAATTCACTGAAATATTGTCTTGTAGTTCTAAATCATTTTAAACAGGTCTTAATTTTCCTTTGTTTATGTAAGGCTACCCAATCAATCCAAAACGCATCCAATCACCAACAACACATCTCAATAAAACCTTTAGCAAAACTACTCATTATAACTGTAGTCTGTTGTGCAAACATTGTTTTTTTAAACTTATGTTGAACAAAAATATATACAACTAAGGTCTGCTTGCATTTGCACATTATTTAAAATATGTGGCTAAGAAATTACTAATTAGATTTAATTTCTGCTGGGTCATTAAAAAATCCCTAGCGTCTAGCCCTATACAAGTCTGAAATTTCATTCTTCATGGTCTTAAAAAGTCTTAAATTTGACTTGATGAAACCTGCAGAAACACTGTAAAAAGTGACCCTTTTTTGTCGACCCTTTCAGGCTGATGTAATTTACAAACATTGTGACGTCAGTACCAAATTAGTTATGTTTAATTCAAACATTTCTCTGTTTGAGAGCAGTCATATATTACTTAAACACACACCAGTTCACTCACACTTTCTTGCTCATTTCTTCCCCCAGTTTACAGGACTTAACGATTTATAACCCGGAGAGAACCATTATAGTGAGGGGGAGCATCGAGGCCTGTTGTAGGGCTGAGGTAGAGATCATGAGGAAGCTGAGGGAAGCCTATGAAAACGACGTTGCTGCTATAAACGTAAGTCTTTGTGGTTCTACTATTCCACTATCTTTGATGTTGATAGCAATACGGCTTTCTTCAGAAACGCTGGCTATACATTAATTCGGTCAAGCTTGAGTCAGCATCCTACAGAAGATGATGAGGCTTTCAGAAGGCCTGTCTGTTTACTGGTGCTGAGTTATTGACTGTGTTTATAGGAAACAGCCTTGAGTCAGACTGTCCCCTGCTGTGCATTCAGAGAACGCACTGTCATCCTGTCAACAGACACGCACGCACATGCACACAATTTGCCCTGTTTACTCGCATGACGTCACGCCGCCTGTGTTAAAGAGCAAATACTGCAACAATGGCATCATCATACTGGCTTACACTGTCGCATCGTTTCATGTTCTGTGAGTCATTTGTTTTGCAGAGAATACCTCTATCAGCCGAGTAGATCAAATGTATGCGGTTTTGTTAATACTCACGCATTACTCATTGCCCCGTCAGGCGTACGGTAAATTATTCATGTTTTGATCAAGTGCTTTAGCGAAAGTTTTGGAGGTTTGTAAGCGAGAAACATACAATAAAAATATTACAAATATTATTTACATCACCTTTTATTGTTAAACATTGCTTGTGGCATCCCCCATGACATTATATAAATAATATTAGCAAAGTATTCACATTTGCTCTTGGGAAATTTAAGTAAGCTAGTTAAAAATGAATAAATTAATAGGTGGTTTGATATAGAAATATTAAAATTCAATTCAAGTTTATTTATATAGCGCTTTTACAATGTAGATTGTGTCAAAGCCGCTTAACATAGAATCAAATGAATTAAAATGATAATTAAATGTTCATACATTTAGGTTGATGTTAATTGGTAACAGATAAATGGTGTGGTTATAAGAATGGTTAATGACAATAAGTTTCTTGGTGTGATAGATAAATAGATAATGGAGATCTCACATATCTGTACTACAAATCACTTCAAATTGCTTTACAGTAAATGATTGTAAGGAAGTGTGGGGTAATAAATGAATGTATACACTAATAAATGGCTATATAAATACTTATAAATGGCTATTATACTGTAAAACCCAATAAGTTAAGGTAACTCAAACCGTTTGAGGAAACCGATTGCAACAAACCATTTAAGTTCAAAAACTAATCCTAATGAGTATTGTAAACTTAATTCACTTGAGTAAATAAAGCAATTTGAGCACAGTAACACTCGGTAAATGAAGAGAACTCGAACCAACTGAGTACTGTAAAACCCAATAAGTTAGGGCAACTCAAACCATTTGAGGAAACCGATTGCAAACCATTTGAGTTAAAAAAAACTAATCTATATGAGTACTGTGAACTTACTCCATTTAAGTTGAAGTAATGAGGTATTTAATTAACTCACTGCCTTCAACACTGAGTTCAAAACTCTTCAAACGAGTAGAATTAACTTTCAGTCAATTTTGAGTTAACTAAATTCATTTCATTTGATAAAGTTGACTGTTGGATTTTAAAGTAGGATAGCCATTAGGATTATTCATAACACTGGAGCATGTGTGGTTATAATAGCATTTTACAGTCAAAAATATTGAAATGTGTTGATTTTTAGTTCAAAATAATGTATTAAGCAAAGAAATAACATACAGTTACGATCAGAATTATTAGCCCTCATGAATTATTAGCCCCCCTGTTTAGTTTTTTCCCCAATTTCTGTTTTATGGAGAGAAGATTTTTTTTCAACACATTTATATAGTATTAGTTTTAATTAGTTAGTTTTAATAACTCATTTCTAATAACTGATTTAATTTACCTTTGCCATGATGACAGTAAACAATATTTTACTATATATATATATATTTCAAGACACTTCTATACAGCTTAAAGTGACATTTAAAGGTGGTTTGCTCTGTAGACGATGGTTTGCTCTGTAGACTAACAAAAAAAAATTGCTTAAAGGGGCTAATAATTTTGACCTTAAATTAGTTCATAAAAAATGTAAAACTAGTTTTTTTCTAGCCAAAATAAAACAAATAAGACTTTCTCCACAAGAAAAAATATTATCAGACATATACGGTGAAAATTTCATTGCTCTGTTAAACATCATTTGGGATATATTTAAAGCAGAAAAAGAATTCAGAGGAGGGCGACGCAGTGGCGCAGTAGGTAGTGCTGTCGCCTCACAGCAAGAAGGTTGCTGGGTCACAGGTTCGTGTGGAGGTTTCTGTGTGGAGTTTGCATGTGCTCCCTGCGTTCGCGTGGGTTTCTTCCGGGTGCTCCGGTTTCCCTCACAGTCCAAAGACATGCGGTATAGGTGAATTGGGTAGGCTAAATTGTCCGTAGTATATGAGTGTGAATGAGTGTGTAGATGTTTCCCAGAGACGCAGCGGATTTGATTTGGTTGATTTGCAGGGTTGCGGCTGGTAGGGCATCCGCTACGTAAAACACATGATGGATAAGTTGGCGGTTCATTCCGCTGTTGCGACCCCAGATTAGTAAAGGGACTAAGCCAAAAAGAAAATGAATGAAGAATTCAGAGGGGGGCTAATAATTCTGACTTCAACTGTATATATTCAACTGAGGAGGTAGATATAATTTAAGTAAAAAGTGAATATTTCATAAGCTTACTAAATAAGTTTCCATGGCCAGCACATTTTGTTTTGTATTGTTTTTGTTTTGTAATTTTAGTTACGTTTAAAATAGTAAAAAAAAAAAGTTAATCAGACCGAACTTGTGAAATCATGCATCTGAAGTTCTCTTTCAAGTCTAAATGGCAAAACAGTCCTATCTAAAGCCATACACCGGGTGCATAGAGCCACCTAGCGTGACAGAACTGATATTACAAGATGTTATTGCACATAAACAGCTCTGTGTAGTTTCAAATGAGAGAAAAACATGATAGCCTGAGGTCACACACTGAGCAGTCATTCATTATCTATGATGTTATTTCTCTGTCTTGTAGCAACAATCCAACCTTATCCCTGGGTTGAGCCTGAGCGCCCTGGGCATCTTTTCAACCGGTCTGTCAGTGTTGCCACCAGCTGCTGGACCCAGAGGCATCCCACCTGTACCCCCAACTGGCTACAGCCCTTTTCTAGTGAGTACAAACATCGGTGTGGGCTTTATTATATAACTGCATCATGTTTGGATGTCGCAGCCCCAGGAATGCAGTGGATTTAGCAGGGGCAAGTACAGCTGATCTTACGGGATGATGAAGTGGGGTTTGCTGCTCTTAATTTTAATGTAAAGGTTACATATTTTGGTTTTCAGAATCAGAATCAGAAAGAGCTTTATTGCCAGGTATGTTCACACATACGAGGAATTTGTTGTCGTGACAGAGCTTCTACAGTGCAACAGAATTACAGAGGACTAAAAAACAGATAATAAATATATTTTAAAAAGTAGTGAATGCAATATACAAATTGACAAGTGTATGTACAGGTATATTACTATATATAACATAATATGTGCAGTTGTTATGTGCAGGTGTTATTTTTGCAAATATAAATGATGACATAATTAGTTTGGAGAAATTAGGGACCGAGCCCTATTGGAATTGCTCCGTCGGATATCTCAACTTCCTGCGGCGAAAAAGTGGCGTTTTTGCCCTTTCCAGGCATTGTATTTTAACGAACTCCTCCTAGGGATTTTATCCGATCAACACCAAAATTGTTTTTTGTCATCTAAAGGCCTTGGCGACGTTAAATTGCGAAGATTTAGCGTTTTCGGCGATGGGCGTGTCCGTGGCGGCCTCGCAAACTTTGACGATTCGCCACGAAACAGGAAGTTGCTATAACTCAGGCATACATTATCCGATCTGCCTCAAAAATAACAAATATGATAAGAGTCCTGACCTGAACACGTTTACATGCCAATATCCAGTTACAATTATAGCGCCACCTGGTGGCAACAGGAAGTGATGTGTTTTACAGCATAACAAACTCCTTCCACAAATTTTATCGTATCAGCACCAAATTTGGGTGGTGTTATCTGAAAGCTCTAGCGATGATATATTGTGAAGATCTAGAGTTTTCACCGATGGGCGTCTCTGTGGCGGACTGACAAACATCAACGCTTCGCCATGGAACAGGAAGTACTTATAACTCATTCACACAAAGTCTGATCAGCCCGAAACTTCACATGGTTGATAAAAGTCTTCTCAAGACATCTACATGCCAATATTGAGTCACAGTCATAGCGCCACCTGCTGGCAGAAGGTAGAATGGCTAATAACTGAGCCAAACAATGTCCGATCTGCCTGAAAATTCACATATTCAATGAGATTCCTCTCCTGAAGACATCTACATGCCAATATTGAGTCACAGTCATAGCGCCACTTGCTGACAGGAGGCATAAATTAGTGATTTTTCTCAGGTTTTTTTTATATATCAGCTTAAATTATAATTGTTTGCTGTTCTCTGTCATCCTGAAGCCACCGGGCGGCGGTGAGCCAGGGGTGCGAGGTCCCTATCATCGCTGCTTGCAGATTTAATTATGTATGTTTTGCTTAAACATTTTCAAGTAATTAGACACATTTTCTCTCTCAAGTAATTAGATACATTATTTTACTCAAATAAGTAATATTTTGTGAAAATGGAAACTTAAAACATATCTAAATAGGTTGTGTTTTTTTGTTTTCATGGTTTGATTTATAAATATTTTTGCATATAAAAATACAGTGCTCAGCATAATTGAGTACACCTCATTCTGAAAATGAATATTTTATCCATTTCACAGTAAATATAGGCAATGTATTTTGGTGCAATTGAACAAAACAGATTTATTAAACATATATACTTATTAAAATCATATTTTAGTCTCAGAACATCATTCGAAATGGAAAGATCATACAATTAAATTCAATTAAATATTGAAAAATAAAATTACAACCTTCAAAAAAATTCAACATTTTATAAATGTGTTTGCTTCTCTTGATTTTTCCTCTTTTTTTAAGTTTGCGTTTAATATTTTTCTATAGCATATAAATTTGAGCTACTAATTTTTGGACTTGTCAGCAGTGACTAATCTAATGTATAAACACAAATATAATATTGTAAAGCTTCCTATAGAAAATATGAATTTAAATGGGAGATTTGTGAGTGGTGTACTTGTACTGTATATATGCTGAGCACTGTATTGTTATATTAAAATCAAATTTCAATCATTTTATCCTTTAAAATGCATTGAAAAGTTAATTTGTATGTTACAAATGTATACAACAATGTCAGCATTTTTGAGTATTTTTTTGGTAATGCAATACATGTTTTGAAAATGATTGTATATTAGCTTATTATATAAATTATTAAATAAGGTACCACTTGAAAAGTCTACTTTTCACCAGGGCGTACCAGGTTTATTATATATGGTTTTGTGTTAAAAATGTAATATTTGTGTTGTTCTATAAATATCTGATGCTACGGTTTCCCCCATAGTCCAAAGTCATGCGCTGTAGGTAAATTGAATAAACTAAATTGGCCGTGGTGTATTTGTGTGTATGGGTGTTTCCCATTACTAGGTTGCAGCTGGAAGGGCATCCGCTGTTTAAAACATATGCTGGATAAATCCGGTGGTTCATTCCGCTGTGGCAACCTCTGATGAATAAATGAATGAATGAATGATTTCTTTCACATTTCAAATAAAAATTGTCATTTTGAGCATTTATTTCCCTGAAATGGCAATTAAACAGAAGTACTTTTGGTAACCTTTGTTAGTCAACTAAAGTTGCAAGTTTTGTCATTACGAACATAGTTCGGCAATTCTGTGTTTATTGAATCCATCTTTCCAATGAACATTTGCAAACAATATTGGAAACTTGGTGTGTGGTTGAACCTACAGCTCTAGACCTGTAGTTAGAAACAGAGATCATGGCTGTGTTCTACTCTGCTGTCTCCCCCATGCCTTATTTCTTTTGAGCTCCACTTTGAATAATTTTGAAAGCTTAAGGTTTTCTTCAGAGTTTATGTAATTTTCTAAATGATTACATTCATTCATTTATTCATTTTCTTTTCGGCTTAGTCTTTTTATTCATCAGGGGTTGCCATAGCGGAATGGACCGTCAACTTATCCAGCATGTGTTTTACACAGCGATTGCCCTTCTAGCCACAACCCAGCACTGGGAAACACCCACACATACACTATTATTTAGTGCCAATTTAGCTTTTTCAATCACATTTATTTAGCACATGTTTTTGTACTGTGGGAGAAACCAAAGCACCCGGAGGAGAACATGCAAAATCCACACAGAAATGCCAACTGACGAAACCGGGGTCCAAACCAGCAACCTTCTTGCTGTGAGGCTACAGCGCTACCCACTGTGCCAGGTGTTGCCCTAAATGATTACATGTAATATTAATATAATATGTAAATATTACTGTAAATCCATGTATATACAGTATGTTTACCAATATTATCTGTACAAACACACACACACACACACACACACACACACACACACACACACACACA